>CANUEY010045927.1:0-23199 GCA_948099555.1 Croton setiger
CGATAAACGCCATTAGGAACATCGTTAGCTTAAACACGCAACGGTTTTTCTAAATAAATAAAAACTTAAATTTTTGGAAAGAAAAACAAACCAAGAGGCCGGTTTTATACCGGGCGTTAGTCGAAATGTAATTTCGGCTAACGTACCCAACCCCCTTACCCGATTTCTGAAATTTTTAACCAGTGCCTTTTTAAAATAATAAACGGAGTCATTTTTCTAAAAACAAAAATTGGTTTTTCCCGAAATCGGGTGGCGACTCTAAAAAATGTTTTTAAGACCGACTAGTTCGACACGCACAAAACTAAAAATGTTTTGTCACCTAAAATGTTTTGATAAAAAATCCAAAATCCACCGAAAACTAACCGGATCAACAACAGTACCCTACCCGCTTACCCAAATCTTTTGGTTCAGATTTTGTGCCTTTATCCAAAAATTAAAACGGAGTCAAATCTTTTTAGGTTTTTCTTTAAAACCGGTTCCCGAAATGGGGGGCGACTCAAAAACAAATTTTTTAAGACTGACTAGTTCGGCATTGCAACAAAAAACGGCTTTTATCGCCTTCACCTGTTTTTCAGAAAACGAAAACGAACGAACTTGCAAACCCTTTTGCTCATAAAAGGAACCGACCGCCGGCGGTTTGTCCGTCTCTTTCGAAAAATCGGGCCGACGACATATATGTTGGTAATGATAAATCTTATGCTATGGCATGTAAAGTATAATTGATATAGTTATGTTAGGTTGTTGTAAATAGTTTTGAAAAAATTTGATAAGATATGTAAATACTGGTTCGTAAACTATTATGTTTGGCATTGGAATATTTGTTGTTATTATGTTAATGTTTTAGGTTGATAAAAAAAAATATGATATGTTATATGATGTATATGTATAAGTTTAGTTGTTACATGTAGTGCCGAATTTGTCATCAAAATGTGGAAGAGTGAAGTGGAGAAGTTGTTTTCAACAAATTCAACCATACACCAGGATTCGGGATCTGTAGTGCCGGATTCGTCATCAGAATGTGGAGGAGTGAAGTGGAGAAGCCACTTTCAACAAGATCAACCAAACCCCAATGTAAGTATCTTTACCTTAGTGTCAACTGTTACTTTGATAAAAATTCGTACGTAGCACAATTTATATCAAAGTAGGGGCAAATTGTTGACGCTTTATTTTTGCCCAAAAAATAACCGATGATGGTAACGCTCAAGCTCGATGAGATTTGCAAAATTCCAAAGCAGCTTAGTTTCTCATTCTTTTCAAAAAATATTTAAATGTTTTTAATCTTAAAAATTTTTTCTTTCTTTAAAATATATTTCAGTACTTTATTTAAATTTCAAATTTTATAGTTCCTAAAAAATGGAAAAATGAATTTAATAAGAAAAGAGGAGAAATTTGAAGGAAATTAAAAGAAGAGGGGAGGATTTGAAAGAAGAAGAAAAAGGGAAAGGGCATGATTGAAAAAATGGAAAAGAAAAGGGGGTGAAAGAAGAAGAAAGTGAAAAGGAGGGAAGAAAGTGGAACAAAAATTTGGAACTAATTCAAACCAGAGCAGGTTTGATTCAAAATTTCCATTCTTAATTTCAATGTCAAAACAACGACACTTCATCATGAAACGACACCATTTGGACCATGTGAAAAACAAAAAAATAATGAAATGAAACGCAGATGAGGAAGGCGTGAAATGTAGAGATTAGAAAGAATCAAAACAGAATGGGAAAAAAGGCTGAATGAAGAATTAAATCAAAGAGGGAAATCACGAAATAGAGACCAAAAATGGAAGGAAGAGAGAGAGAGGAAGAAGGAGGAAAAAAAGAGAAAGAAGCCGAGAGAGAGAGAGAGAGAGAGAGAGAGAGAGAGGCCTCGCGACAGTTTCTGAAGATTGATGATGATTGAAGGAGTCCACTTTCGGCAAAAGAGGAAGAAGGACAGAAGAAAGAAATGGGGGACCTTTTCGTGGTTGCTTTTGAAAGGAAAGGCCAACGATGGCAACGAAAAGAGGACCTTCTGGCGGTTGTTGGGCGTGGATGGTAGAAGAGCCCTGTCGACTGCAGCAGGAAGGGGGAGGCACGCCTTACTTCCTTTTAAAAGAAATCTTTGGAGCAAAAACGAGAAGAAGGAGAAGGAAGGAAGGAAGGGCAAAACAGTAAGCCTTCTTCAATTTTCCTAGGGTTTCTGTTTTCAAAATTTTGGATTGGGGTTCTTCCTCTAGAAATTGGGGAAATTTTTTTAACCATTTTAATTTCTGATTTGTAAAAGTCAATTTAGGTTCTTAATTTTGAAATTGATTTGAAATTAAGAACCAATTACCTGTTCTAAAATATTCTGTCAAGAATTGAATTTGAATAAGGATTCTGGATATTTTAGTAGTTTTTGGAAGCAAAGTCTGAGGTACCAACTTGTATGAGGTAAATTTTCATAACAGTGCATGAAAAGTACTAAATCTGAAATTTGGGGCAGTTTGGTAATTTTGTTAAGTTAGAGGACCTAATTGAAATTTTACATTTTGTGATCTCATTTTGATAATTTTGCATGTTTGATATATTTTATGGACTATTTGAATAATGTTGTACGAATTAGGGGCAGAATGGTAATTTTTCATGAAATAGGGACCTTTTTGCATTTTTCCAAAATTGTAGGGACTTTTATGAAATTTTGCATGCTAGGTTTAAATACTTAATTTTCTTTATTTTGGGGTATTTGAGGTTTTAATTTGGGTTTACATTGGGTAGAATGTAATTCATTACGATCAATTTGTAATTATTTTCTCATTTGGAGAAAGAATAATTAGATCTAAAGGGTGGACGTTTAATTTCTGCAATTTAATTTCCACACTTTACCTCTTTCTGTTTTATGTTTGCGCAAATGACTTAAATCACCGAATTTTAGGAATATCATTAGTTGGTTTTTCAATAAAATCTTAACTTAAAAGTTGGAAAACAAAATGATTTTAGAGGCCGGTAAATTTGGGCGTTAGCCGAAATGAAATTTCGACTAGCGTACCCAACCCTCTTACTCAGATTTCTTTGGTTCCAGACCTTGCCTTTCTTTTATAAAATAAAACGGAGTCAACTTTTATTAAAATTGGATTAGTTTTCTTAAAAACTAAAAATGGTTCCCGAAGGATGGTGACTCAAGACTCTTTTAAAAACGACTAGAGCGCAAAATCTTTTTATCACCGCTTTTCAAAAAAGAAAATCCAAAGTTCAAAATTGGGCAAGAATTTGGTTGTAATTTGAAAATGAACCTAAAAACTCATTTTTGCTCCGCCACGGGCATTAACAAAGGGTAGATTGTGTTGACGCTCAATTTTTGAACCCCAAAATCTAAAAGAGAAGTGTTTAAGCAAAAAGAAAATACATTTATTTTATTTTTTTTTTAATTTCTCCTTATTTTGTAAAAAAAAATATTGAGAAAAGGAAGAAAGAGGAAAAAATATTAAGAAAAGAGGGAAAAAAGAGAGAAGAGAATTAGGGAAAAAAGGAAAAAGAAAAAGAGGAAAAAAAAGAAAAAAATGTGAAAGAAAATAAAAGAAAAGGAGGAATTTGAAAGAAACTAGAAGAAAATGTGAAATTGGGAAGGAAAATAAAAGAAAAAGGACGTAATTGAAAAGAAATTGGAAGTAGAGAGGAAGATTTGAGGGAAGGAAGGATAGAATTGAAAGAAGGAGGAGAGAAGAGGGGTAAAAAAAGGAATTAAGGAAAAGAGAGGGAAGGAAAATCAAATAAAGTTGAATCGATCAGAATTGGTTCGTTTCAATTTTACGTCCCCTGGTTTCAGCCACCCAAAACGACGCGGTTTCATTAAATGATGAAACGGCGCAAAACACAGACCCAAACGGCGTCGTTTTAAGGCCAGGAAAAATAAAAAAAATAAAAGGAAGAAACACTGCCGTACCAGAAACAAAACGAAATGAAACAAACAAGAACAAAAAGAAAGAAAACGAAATCCCAGGAAATTAGGGATTTCGTTGAATTGAAACAGAGCGCGAAGATGGAGGAGACAGAAACTGAAACGAGAAAACGGAGAAAAAGGAAGGTTAAAATTGTGGCGATAGTCGAAGATTAGGCCGAAGATCACTCCGCAGTGGATTGGAGCAGTTGAGGCAGAAGAGAAGTGGGAGGAACTGGTTTTCTAGAGCTATAAAGCGAGGAGTTTGCTGGGGAAAAAGGTTTGGTTCCAAGGGAGGAGGTATAGAGAGAGCATTCCAGAGAATCGAGAGAAATTAAAGAAAATTCTGTAAGAACTAATTTCTAGGGTTTTTAATTTGTAATTTTGGGGTTTTTGGGATTCGGTCCAATTACTCTTTATTTTAGTTTCTGTTGATTCCAATATCAAAAACAATTTGATGTTGGGAATCAATTTTGAGTATAAACATCGTTTCTTCCATCGATTGTAAAAGAAGTTGTTCCTGTAAAAATCATTTGGAGTTTTCAATTGAAATCAATTCTAAGGGCCTGGAGTAAGGTATTTCGGTTGTCAATTTCGTCTTATCTTTCTATTAAAATATGGATGAATATATTAGGGAACCAGATTGATCAAATGGTATGTTGAATGTTGCTGTTGTGTTTCCAGCCTAGTACTATTCCCAATTTGATTCATAGGTTATCAGGTTTTGCAAGTGAGCTATACCATGAGTTCTAATATCATTAACACGAAATAAATTAGTTGCTACATTGTATTGTTTATAAGTTCCATGAAACAGAATTCTAACCTTTGAATATTATGTTTCCATTCTCCCAATTTTGCTTGTTGTTTAAGCTACGAACTAGTGATGTTTTGTGTTGATTCTGTTTAGTTTACGTTCCCTCGTTTACTTTTATTATTGCTGATTCTCTTAATGATTCTGCCTATCTAATGTAAATACTGTGATAGATGAATGGTTGTTGGTTGTGTTGATCACATTTCTAGCCTGCAGATTTAATTAAAATTGTTATTGTTAATATTGCACATGTTTAAATTGACTACTGCAACAGTGACTATTTTTGTTTGTTGTATATGTCTCCGGTTTACCGTCTTCATTTTGACATGAGCATGACATAGAAAGGGATCCTAATGCTTGCAATAACTATCCATGTTACTATTGCTTGTCAATCTGAGTTGCAGTTATATTCTTGCGTCGTCTTTTAACAAGACATTTTAGTCTCTACTGTTTGCCTTGTTATAAATCAAGGGTGTTGTTTTTTTAGAACTGTCATTGTTATGATGAACTTGTTTCAACACCGTATTGCATCCAAACTGCTCCTTTTCATTTATGACTCAGTTTGCATCTCAATCTTGGTAGTTATCTTTCCTGTTATGATCCAGGTTGTGGTTCTGCTTGTTGTGATTAGTCCTTATATAAGCTGCTGTTGTTTTTAGATGTTGCTTAGGTTGTTTCTATTGTTGCTAGTATTGAAGCAGTCATCTTTCATGAATGATCCTATTGCTTGTCATCAAAGTTTGCATGCTATTAAAGATTAGATGTTCTTACCTTTGTATTTATTGCCCTGTTTTCAATTCTCACTTTGCTATCCATTAATCTGTGTGCATATTGCATCTTACTTCATCTTAGATTTGCCCTCGTAAATCCCTCTTCAAAATCACGGACTGTTTTGTAATTGACTAAAACAGAAGCATTGTTTGGTCAATTCTATGTGTTTATAATTAATATTTGTTTGAAGCAAATTGTTAATATTGCTTGATGAAACATTGAATTAGGAAATTGGGGCAGATTTGTAATTATTGAAAATATGAGCATCAAATTGCAAATTCTACATATTTAGCTCAAAATGTTAAATTTGCTTGATTTAAGTATTTCATTGACTGTTTTAGGGCTGTTATATGTTTGTGGGGGCAGTTGGGTAATTTTAGAAAATATAGGGACTAAAAAGTAATTTTGGATAATTTGTTTCTAAGTGTTGAATTTGCATGTTTAATTGATTGTTTAGATAATTTGGCATGTTTTAAAGTTTGTTTTGATAGCTTCTTAGTTTAAGGACTTAATTGTAAATTTTCAAAATTTAGAGGACTATTTTGTAATTTTCCATAATTTTTTAGATTTATATATTTTGGGTGTTTAGGTTTTATTTGGGATAAAATTAGGATAGAATGTAATTTTTTAGGACTGTTTTGTAATTATTTTCTCCGTAAGTGAGAAAGAATAATTAGGTTTAGGTATGTTTGTTTATTTTCCGCACTTTAATTTCCGCTTTTTACCATTTTCGTATGTTTGATTTATGTTTTTCGCAAATGACCGTAAATCGCCATTTAAGAATATTGTTAGTTTAATCACAGTAACAGCATTTTATTTAAAATTTAAATTTTGAAAAGAAAAACAAACTAGAGGCCGGTTTCTACTGGGCGACGGTTTAAATTTAACTTAAACCGTCATACCCAATCCCCTTATCCCGAATCTCTAAAAATTTGACCAGTGCCTTTTAAAATAAAAACGGAGTCATTTTTGAAAATTAAAATTTGGTTTTCCCGAAATCGGTGGCGACTCGTAAAATTATTTTTAAGACCGACTAGTTCGGCAACGCTCAAAACTAAAAATGTTTTGTCACCTTTTGGTAAAAATCCAAATCCCTCTACTGAACATCAACAGATTGTAATTATTTTAGGACCGTTTTGTAATTATTTTCTCTAAAGAAGAAAGAATAATTAGTTTTAGGATATGGATGATTTACTTTTCCGCACTTTATATTTCCACAATTTATTGCTTTTATGTTTGAATTTATTTTCTCAAATGACTGAAAATGTCAATTAGGAACATTGCTAGTCAATCATGTCACGACTTTTTCAAAATAAAATTCAACTTAAATTCTAGAAATTAAACAAATCTAAGAGGCCGGTTTTGCCGGGCGGCGATTTAAGTGAAACTTAGAGCGTCGTACCTTACCCTCTTACCCTAATCTCTAATTTTTTACCAATGCTTTTGAAAATTAAAACGGAGTTATTTTTCTTAAAAATTAAAATTGGTGTCCCAAAATTGGGTGGTGATTCTAAAACTTTTTTAAGACCGACTAGTTTGGCACGTGTATCCCAAAAATGCTTTATCACCATCTTTTTGTAATAAACCAAATCAAACATCATCAGTTTTTAGGCGACTCCGTTGGGGATTTCACAGTCGAATCTCTAGTTTTTTTTTATCACCATGATTTTTTATTGTAATTAGGGGTTAACTCTAAAAATGGTTTGTTTCCTTTCTAACTTTTAAGTTAAAATTTCAAAAAAGTAAAAATAAATTTGTTTGGTGATTTCGGGCATTTGCTGTGTGTTTTACTGTTTTCCTTATAAACTGTTTTAAGATTTGCATAGCATAATTCATCATTTTCTATCTCCATTCTACCTCGATCACCATCATTGTAAGGTTATCAATGTGACTAGTTTGCTGCCTTCCGAATTTATTCGATACACCAATCGGAGTATTGGTAATGCTTACCAATCGTAAGTCTCGTACTTTCGGGTATATTAAAAGGTTAGGCCTCAAAAGTCGAAACACCGCTTATAGAGCCCAAGTCTTGTTAAACCCAACTTAACCCACGTATAGTCGACCCTAGTAACTTCCATTTCGGAAAATTACCAAATTTGATGTGCTATTGCTTTGATTTATCATCCTAAATGCGAGAGAAAAACAACAATCTCAAAGTCCCCCGATGACTGTCGAGATTAGACCAAAAATCTTAGGGTTAGGTGTTAGAATTTTTTACCAAACGAATTCGTGTGTGGGAGAAATAAGGGTGGAGATCATGCATTCCCTTCCCCCGTTCCCTTTATTATTATTTTGTCCATTCATCATGCATCATTTAACATGTTTTATTTCATCCATTTGGGAGTCGATTACTGTTATGGGCCATGGGCTCTAACCCTAGTTGGTTGCTTTACTTGAAACCTTTTGTCGAGGAAAGGCGAGTGATGACGATCCGGTTTCGAGGTTTTTCGGTTTATAAGCGGAAAAAGATAAAGTTAAGTGACAAAACAATTTTTGGATGCGGTGCCGAACTAGTCGTCTTAAAAACAGTTTTCGAGTCGCCCCTTGGGCAACCGGTTTTATTTTTTTGAAAATTTAAACCAAATTTTATTTTTGAAAATTGACTCTTTTGATTTTGGATAAGGCAAAATCTGAACTAAAAGTCTGAGTAAGAGAGTTAGGTACATTAGCCGAAATTTCATTTTGACTAACGCCCATATTCACCGGCCTCTGAAAGCAAATTCGTTTTTCAATTTTTAAGTTAAGATTTAATTATGAAAAACGAACTAACGATGCTCCTAATTCGGTAACTAATATCGTTTGCGCAAAACATATTCCAGAAAGCAGTAAATTGCGAAAAATAAAACAGTGCACCCCTTAGATTTAATTATTCTTTCTCCAATTTCGGAAAAAATAATTATAAACAGGCCCTATAAATTTACATTCTACCCTTTTAGTCCCCAATTTAAACCCAAACACTTCAAAATAAACGAATTAAAGTAAATATGAAAAAATACAAAATGGTCCTCAGAATTTTGAAAATTTGCAAATTAGTCCTTCTACCTATTTAGAAATTAATTTTGAGTGTTTCAAAAATCTTAATAAATATGCATATAGAGAAAATTCCAAGTATAAGGGTTTTTTTGAACCAACAACTTAAGTTAAAAATTGCATTTAATTAAATCCGGACTTAGAAGTCAGATGTTAACTTAATTTTTCACGATTGCAGAATTTTATTATTTTTTTAAGAGTAGTTATTTGCAAAAATTGCTTTTTTTTTTTTTACTTAACTGTAGAAATTTTGAATAAGTTTTTATTTGAGTTATTTTCTCTTAAAGCTAATATTAATATTTTCGTAGGAAAAAAAAATCAATATTTAATGAAATTATAAATTAAAAAGTCCAATTTAATTTAAACTATCTAAATATAAGTATTAATTATGTAAAATATAAAAAAGTAAGTAATCTTTTTCTAAAAAAGATTATAGCAAAATTGTAGATTAAACGTGAGGATTACTACGTATTTTCTACGAATGTTGTTTTTGTTTTATATAAAATAAAATATATATATACCAAGAAAGTTTTTCCCTCAGTTAATATAATAACAATTAATTTTTTTTTCAGCTCTTATATTGCTCATTTACTTTCAATCTTTAGTAAATTTAACAGAAAATTAAAAATTGTTGCTATGAGTGTCTGAAGTAGATATTTACCATTCTGTGGGAATGTGACAATAAAATATAGATATTTTTTCAAGAAGTAAAAATAAAATATATATTTGAAATAAAAATTATGAACTAATTTATTTTTTATTTTTAAAAAATATTAGTTTATAATGTCTGCAAAGCCAATCGGAAAATTGGAAAAAAAAAAAAAAAGGAAGAGCAGTGGTATAGAGCCGCTGTATTGTTGTTGTTTTTTTTTTGGGGGGGAAACAAGCAATTTTAAGCATAAATTGGCTGCGCCATCTGCTTCCTTTTATTTTATTATACTTATTTATTTGATTAATTAATATAGGTGGCAATCAAGTTGCAGCCAACCAAATTAAAATAACACTTTTTCCAGTATGATCTAAACAATATTATACAAAAAATTATTACATATTGCTGATGTGGAAAGTTAATGCATCTAATCAATTTTAGTTTGCAATGGGAATCCAATCCTATTCTGAATCCCGGATTGTTAACCACATGCATTTATTATTTAAACCAATAAAAAGAATGAAACTGAAATTGATGATAATTCCAATATCATATTCATAAAATTTTAGAATTTTATAATTTATCATTTTATAAACATTTGTTGTAAAATTCAATTCAGACATGTAAAAAATTGATCGTTGGTATATGTTTTTATATTGATAGAATTTTAAAAACAGCTTTGAGTTTTTCTACCGTTGAAGTAAAAAAACAGCTTAGAGTTTTTCTACCATTGAAGTAAAGCAAGATATGTTTAGATTGATCAACAAAAGATTAGGTTTTCTGAAATTGAAAATTGTATATTGATTATAAACAGTTTACAGTTTATATATGTATTACAATAATCTGTATACTATTAGGAAGAGGAAACTATTTGTAAACAGAATTCTAAGCTAATAAACTTTTTCCATTTTTATTATTCTGGAATTCTTTCACTCCCCCTCAAGTTGGATCGTAAGATCACCTATGCCCAACTTGACCAGACAAAGATTAAAAGAATTTTCAGGAACTGCTTTAGTGAGTATGTCTGTCAATTGACCATCAGATCAAACGAACGGTAGGCATATTACTCCCATCCTCCAATTTTTCATTAATGAAATGCCTATCAACTTCCACATGCTTCGTTTTGTCATGCTGCACTGGATTCTTTGAGATGCTTATTGCTGCTTTGCTATCACAAAATAATTTGTAAGTAGTCTTCGGAGGAAATCCAATCTCTATCATTAATTTTCTTATCCAAAGTACTTCAGTTAAACCTCGAGCGATTCCTCAGAATTTCGCTTCAACACCAGATAAAGTGACTACCTTCTGTTTTTTACTCCTCCAGGTAATTAGATTATTTCTAACCATAGTAAAGTACCCTGAAGTTAATCTCTTGTTAATAGGGTTTCCAACCCAATCTACATCGGTGAATGCTTGTATGTCCAAATGACCATTCTTCTAGAACAAGACTCTTTTTCCAGATGATCCTTTCAGGTACCGAAGGATTTTGTGAGCCGCTTCCAAGTGTTCTACTTGTGGTTTATGCATGAATTGGCTCACAACCCCAACTGCATAAACAATATCTGACCTAGTGTGAGAAAGATAGATAAGTTTTTCGACCAATTTCTGGTACTGTAACTTATCTAATAACTCAGTTCTTTCAGTAATCTTAAGTCTATGGTCAACAATCATAGGTGTGTCAACTGCCTTGCAATCCATCATTCCTTTTTTAGCTAGGAGATCTAATATGTACTTCTTCTAAGAAATAAAGATCCCTTTATTTGACTTGAGAACCTCAATTCCTAAAAAATACTTAAGTTTACCCAGGTCTTTCATCTCGAATTCCTTAAAGAGCTTACCTCGCAGAGTTACAATTTCTTATTGGTCATTTCTAATGATGATCATATCATCCACATATATGATAAGGCAAGTTATTAGTTCTCCTTTCCTCTTAAGGAAAAGTGTATGATCAAAGTTGCTTTGGTAATAACCATACATTTTCATGGTAGAGATAAATCTTCCAAACCAAGTATGAGGAGACTGTTTTAAGCCATACAATGGCTTCTTAAGCTTACACCCATCTTGAGCTTTGAAATCCTCTGAAAAACCTGATGGAGCTTTCATATAAACTTCTTCCTCTAAGTCACCATGCAAAAATGCATTTTTTACATCAGACTAATGTAAAGACCAGTATTTGTTTGCTACTACAGAAAATAATACCATGATGGTATCAATTTTCGCCACTAGCGAGAAAGTCTCTGAATAGTCAACGTCATACGTCTGAGTGTACCCTTTTGCAACTAGTCTATCTGTGTATCTCTCAACTATCCCATCAATTTTATATTTAATAATAAAAACCCATTTATAGCCAACTGGTGTTTTTTCAACTGGTATCTTACACCTTTCCTAAGTACCATTCTTTTCTAGAGCCTTCTCTATCTGTTATCATTCTTTGCTTCCTCCACTGATCTTGGAATATTAACAAAATATAAGGAAGCTTCAAATTCTCTTATAGCTCTGAATAAGTTCCCTTTTACCAAATTGCCATCAGATATCTCTAGTTATGAGGCTCATTTTCTGGTTCATATCTTTTTGGTGGGACCCCTCTATTTCTTCTAGGAGTAAACATACCTACCATGGTTCTTCTAAAGCTGCAAGATTAGTAACAAGAATATCCAAAGAAGGTAATTTTCAAGGTTCTATAAAGTAAGAATTACTAACCTCAAGCGGAGAAGATGTATTGTTCATTGGCACTATAGAATTTTCAGACTGTTCTATATTATCTGAAGTTGAACCGATGGAACCACTTACTTGCTCTGTTGGAATGAATTGGTTAGTTTCAAGAAAGTCACAGTCCATGGTGGTAAACAATTGTTTAGAAAGAGGATCAAAACACCGATATCCTTTCTAATGGATTCCACAGTCAACAAAAACACATTTTAATGGCACATGAATCCAGCTTAGTTTGACCATTCTTAGAAACATGAACATAGATAGTGCATTCAAACACACGAGGAGGTAAGGTCATTGCTGTTGGTAGACTTAAATAGGTGGATAGCACATCAAGAGGGGTTTTGAATTGAAGAGCTTTGGTGGGAAGGCGGTTCACAAGGTAAGTTGCAATAGCAACTACTTCAGGCCAAAAATATTGTGATACATTATTCAAACATGATGGCTTGGGTGATTTCGAGAAGAATTCGATTTTTTCTCTCAGCCAATCCATTTTGTTGTGGTGAGTAATGGCAAGAAGTTTGATGTATAAGTCCATTTTCTTTAGCAAAGGTTTGGAATTTATGGTTTTTGTATTCTCCTTCATTATCAGACCTGGATCTTAATTTGTGTTTGAAATTGGGTATTAACCATTCTATAAAAAGAGACAAACTTATCAAACACTTTAGATTTATGTTTAAGAAAGTAAACCAGGTCATGCGTGTGCAATCATCAATATATAAAAGGAAATCTAAAAAATCATTGCCACAGGTAACTGGGGCAGGACACCACACATCAGAGTGTATGAGAGAAAAAGGTACTTTTATTTTTATGTTATTTGGCAAAAAAGGTTGTCTATGGCTCTTAACCTGAATACAAGTTTTACATAAAAAATGTCTATTACAAAAAACAATTTGGGAAAGAGAAGTTTTAAATTTTCTTAAGATGGATGACCTAACCTACAATGCCATAACCAAGCCTGTCTTTCAATTGTACCTTGTTGGTTGACTTCATCGACATGATACAGTCCATTTTGTTCAATGCCACGCCCAATAATCTTCCCTGCCTTTATATCCTGTACAACACAGAAATTAAGAAACATCAGAACCTTACAATTGAGTTCTTTGGTTAAGTGACTTATTGATAGCAGTTTATGAGACGGATCGGGAACATAAAGATAATTTTTCAATATTAATAAAAGCAAACTATCAATACTGTCTGTTCCTTTAACCGGCACAAGACTCTCATTGGCTGCTTGAACTGGGATCTCTTTTGTTTAATGGGAGTATGAAAATCACAAATGTCATAAGACATCATGTCGGTAGCACCACAATAAAAAATCCATTCCCTTTTTGAATTGGATTGAGATTAAAATGCTTTAGAAGGGAAAAAATAATTTTTTGTTGGGCATGAATAGTATTTGGCCCATCTGCCAAGTTAGGAGTTGAGAGATTGGGTTGGGTTTCAGTTTGGAAGCTTGTCTGCTCTTATTTTTGGCAGCACGCTAATGGGCCAGGTTCTATTCCGGCCCGCTGTTTTCTTTACCATTCGCCGTCTGTCCCTTTTGTCTTGGGCTGACATGGGTTTCGTTCGCTACGTGGGTCTAAGCATGGTTTCTTATCTGTTTTAGATTATTCATTTTTGCCTCTTCTTTTTCTCTCCCTCTACTAGGGTTTCTCACTTCTCCTTCTTCTTCCTCCACTCCAAAAGCTGCCTTGGCTATCATACCTCTAAAGCCAAGAGGCTGGAGGCCATCCCCGCTACCGGTGGCCTCTAGGTCGCCCACCGCGGAGGAGGCAGCCCCTTGGTCCTCTTTTTTCTATTATCAGGCCACCACTATGGGTATCCGATTAACTTGAAACAACCCTCACGGGTGTGTTTCCTTCCCCTACAGTGAGAACACTTCAGTTTCTCCTTGTCATCCTCTCGCCAGAGTGATGACTTCGCCCTTTGTTTGGGGTTGTCTAATCAGTTTCTAGTGGCTAAGTCACTCCTAATATCTGAGGGCTTCATCCCCGATGATGACAGATCCTCTCTCCTCAAGATCTCCCTCATGCTTATCTCTATTCTAATGGTTGTGTAAGCAACTTCCACCGGAGGAAGTGGATCGTGGTTGAGAAGGTCTCTTCGGTCCTTATCGAAGTCTTCATTTATACCAGCTAAAAACTGGTACAATCTTTGTTTCTGGACCATTTCGTTGTAGATCGTTATATCTACTGGATCCCTCATAGGATTCGGTTCTCTTCTGTCAATCTCTTTCCAGATCTCCAGAAGCTTACTGTAAAAAGTTTCAATTGGATCTGAACCTTGTTTTAGATTATTTGCCCTAACCGTTAGATCGAAGGTCTATAATCCATCTTTTCCACTGCTATACAATGCTTCAATACCCTTTCAAAGATCCCTAGTGGAAGGGTATTCCAGAAATTGATTTTGGAGATCTGGATCTATGTTTTCGATTATCCAACATATTATGCTTGATTCTGCTTGTGCCCATTTGAAATACTACGGATCGGTAACCGGCAAGGGGTTGGCGATGATGTGCCTGAGCCTCCCCCTGCCACTAATGGCAAGATGCATTAGTCTTGACCATTTTGTGTAATTGTTATTATTTAATTTTTCTGAAAGAGTTATGGATTGATGTGTTACTGTTTCTATGGCAGGTTTTTGAGAATTCAACTTTTAAAAGAGTTTTAGAAGCTGATTTGTGGGGATTGATTGGTCCATTGACTCTGTTGTTGAAGAACTGACTTCTTCGGCCATTGAATTAAGGTTTCTGGTAAATAGTGAGCTGGAATCTGGTAGATGATAAGCTAAAAAATTGTTTAGATCCTTTTACAAAAAACATCTGGTTTGTTTAGGTCCTTTTACCAAAAAACGGAAGCTCTATACTATTAGGAGTAGGAAACTATTTGTAAAACAGAATTTTAAAGCTAATAAACTTTCCCTTTTATTATTCTGGCATTATTTCAAGATATCCTGGTTATAATACAATTCCATTTCCGGCTTGTGTTCCGCAATAATATTTTTAAGTAATTTTATCGATGTTTATCATTGAATATTAAAATCCATCCTGTTTAACAAACTTTTAATGTAATAGTTATATATTTAAGTAGGATTTCATAAAAACTAATAATTTTATTGAATACTATTAAAATCACACTAAACGACTAATTTTACTAAATATATTATAAGTTACATATTATAAGTTAGATATGGTAATGTGGATGGGCATAGCTGACATATAGCTGTACTGCAGAACAGCTCACAAAGATAAGAAGCTTGAAGAAGCACACAAACTTAATGAAGATAATTGTATTCAATAGTTAGTTATATTATAGCAGTATCACATATTAAATGTGCGGATTTCTCCTCTCCCCTAAAAGGGTATGGATCACAATTCTATTCTATTCTATAGCATATCATTATTTACTTACATGTTGTGGACAAATTTATTCTTAATTAAACCGTTTTAGTCCACACTAGAAAATAAGATTGAAAGACTAACAACATTGCTTACTAAGTATCATTTAGCTAATAGACCAAGTAGCTTATCTCCACTAACTCGTTAGCACTTGCCAAAACGAATTGTATAGGATAAATAATAGGTTCGAATCTTCATAAATATAAATTCCCTTATAAGCTAACAATCTACTGAGCAGTTCGATGCAAATACAATTTAGTTAATATCTCGAGTTTACGTAGTTTATGGAAATTAAGAAAAAAAAAAACATTTAGCTAACACCATGAAATTGAATAGTTTTGCAGCACGAACCGTTCCTATTTTTTTTTTTTTTTAAAAAAAGGGATCCCATCCCGCCCACGGAATCCTAATATTTTTATGCACATGTATATTATTATTTTGTGTCAGCAAGTATTACAAACCTACCAAATTAAGGTGGTGAATGGTATATATAAGAGTATAAACTCTAATGCTTTTCAGATTATAACTAAAACATGGCTGATTCAACTCCTCTTTTGTCCCAATCCAATTCCCAAACCGATCAAAAAAATAGCCCTTCCCTTGATGAGGTGATTGAAGAATGCATTGGAAGTTTTGGTTCAGCACAATTATTTCAAGCAATTATCGTATCATTTGCATGGGTATTTGATGCTCAACAAACATTCATTAGCGTTTTCACTGAAGCTGAACCAACTTGGCATTGTATTGGAAACCAGACAACATGTGATTCCATCTGTCAACTTCCCAAAGATTCATGGTCTTGGGATAGAACAACATACTATTCAATCATATCGGAATGGAATCTCCATTGCTCCAACTCACTTCTCAAAGGCCTTCCAGCTTCTTCCTTCTTTATGGGATGTTTAGCTGGTGGGTTAGTTCTCGCTACACTTGCCGATTCCACTCTGGGTCGAAAAAACATGCTCTTTCTCTCTTGTCTTATAATGTCTTGCTGCTCTTTACTCACTATTTTTTCGCCGAATGTTTGGGTCTACTCAGCTTTGAAATTTATAAATGGGTTTGGACGTGCCACCATTGGCACATCCGCTCTTGTTTTGTCCACCGAATTGGTCGGAAAACGGTGGCGGGGACAGATAGGAGTGATCGGTTTCTTCTGTTTCACGATTGGGTTCTTATCACTTCCAGCTATGGCTTATATTAATAAAGACTCTTCTTGGAGAAATCTTTATTTATGGACAGGTATACCCACAATTTTCTATTGCGTATTACTTCATTTCTTTGTTAGAGAATCACCCAGATGGCTTTTCGTTCGAGGGCGAAAACAAGAAGCCATTACAGTACTAAAAAGTATTTCCAACCCACAAAACGAACCAAAAAACTTATTTTCATCATCATATGATTTGCAATTAGAGGAAGGGGAGTCATGGAATGTTGATATTTACTCTGCAATGAAGATTCTAATAAACAAAAGATGGGCTTTTCGTCGATTATTAGCTGTTATGATCATAGGATTTGGAACTGGAATGGTCTATTATGGGATGCCATTAGGGTTAGGGAATTTAAACTTCAATCTTTACTTAAGCGTTACGTTTAATGCCTTATCAGAACTTCCAGCATCTCTCACTACATTCTTCCTAATTGGCAAAATCAAAAGAAAGCATTCCTTGCTGGGTTTTAATATCTTAAGTGGAATTTGCAGCATATTATGTGTAATTGCAGGTAAAATATCAGCAAATTTGCAGATGGGGTTTGAGCTAGTGTCATTTTTTAGTGCATGTACTGGATTTAACATTCTATTGATATACACAATAGAGTTATTTCCAACAAGTGTTAGAAATTCAGCACTTTCTATGGTGAGACAAGCACTGGTTCTTGGAGGAGTATTTAGTCCACTTTTGGTTACTGTTGGGAGAGAAAATGGTGGGTTTGTGTCATTTGGAATATTTGGATTGGCGATTGGGATTTCTGTTTTGTGTGTGATTTTCTTGCCTGAGACCAAAGGAAAGACCTTATGCGATACCATGGAAGAACAAGAACGCAAAGAAACATTTGTTTCTTGTACTCTAGAATAATAATAATTTAAACTGTTATAATTTTGTAATTATTCAATATTTAATTCAATTTCTACAACATTTGATCATATTGGTTTTTACTCTCTCCGTTCAATTTATATATATTCTCAATTTTAATATTTGTACCCATTAATTTCTTCAATCAAAATAATATATTTCACATCTAAAAAATTATAAATTTAAATTTTATTATTTTAATAGATGAGCAACAAATGCCAAAAATATATATAAAATGGATAAAACAAATTATTTCTAAAATAATATAATATAAATATTTTTAAACTAATCTTTGCTGTTGTACTAGGCACTATCCTGCTTGCTCCGTTTTCAGTAAGTAGTTATTTATTCTTTCATACCAAACAATAGATTTTTATTTAAAATATTAGAATATCGAAACGCTCATATCTTGTTAGTACATTTTTCTCCTTCCGATAATAATATTATTGTGTGAATGTGGCAAGCAAGATTCATTGGACGTGCGACATTTCATGCCAAAAAAAAAAGAAGCCAATTTGGAGAATTTTGGTTGTCATTTGGTGTATTATTTGGTGGAGACAAAGATTGCTTTGTTGGATTAGTTTATGTGTCATTGACATGTTGGGATGTTGAAATTAATTAAGATGCAAATTGTTGATTGATTGAATTTTTGCCATTTCATATTAAGATTAGTTGTGTGCCTTTTTTTTTTTGTTCGTCATTATCATTTTAATTTGTTTAGTTGCAATGTTGTTCCAGTCAAACTCTATCCATACACTACATATAGGTAAATACAATTTTATATATTAATTATTGTTTGAAAGGCATTTTTAGATATTAATTTGATAATGTTAATCTATCAATATCTAAAAGTCTACTTAGCCATCTCTCTCTCATTGAAATTTTTTTATAATTTTCATCTCTAAATAATAGAGTTTTTTTTAGTCACTTTGGTGTTTTTAATATTATTGTGTTTATGTTTTTGTTATATAATTGTGTTAGTTCGAGGTACAATATGGATTATTAATTTTTTTTTTCTAAAAATTTGATCTTCAGATAAGGGTAATGATATTCTATCGATGGAGTGTGTTAGTGCAACATGTTCTTTCGTTAATTTATAGTTGTTTCAATTTTTTTTTTAATTTTAACTGTCACAAATTTTTAAAAGATCAAATGTTACGAAATATTATTGCAGTTTGTTGTTATATTTGAAGATTAAAATTTCTTTCAAAAATTTGAAGATTATCAATTAATGTATTTCTTATTTTTCATATAAGATTTTATTAATGAAATTTACATTAAATTAAAAAAAATTACAATATCTATAATTTATTGATATCTATAATTTATAGATCGAAGGGAATATTCATTCCTAAATGTTATGGGGAATGTTACGGATCGATTACATGCACACCCAGGCAGAAACGAAAAAGACAGAAAACAAAGAACACTGTTTTTACTTGGTTCACCTTACACAAAGTAAGGTTACATCCAAGGAGGAATCACCCTCAGTATTGAATCATTTATTAAGAACACAAGAAGCCAGGTACAGATTACAACCAGAAGAGAAATCTCTCAGACTAAGCACTCCCTTAGAGTCTATTAGGAACAAGACTCATATACATCAACTCTCAACCTCATAGGCATCAACAATCACAGTATGTACAAGAAATCAAGAGAATGAAACAATACACAGTATCAACAGGAAGCACAAAGAAGAGAGAAAATGAAAACTATACAGGCAACCAAATAACCCTAGAAACCGAAAACAAAAGAAAAATGTGACCCTTCAGTTTTTGGCAACAATATATATATCAAATAGTACACATGTGACAGAGGAGCTCCACGGGTGAAGCTTCCACTCTTCACAAAATAGAATGCAGCCAAAAACGCAGGAGTCCAGCACATAAAACGCAGGTCAGAACTAGGAGGGGTCTTTGGTCATCCTTGGCTCCTCTTGGTCATATTGGTTGTGACACAGAGTCACTGCCCAACATATCTCCACCTTGACTCTGTGCTCAGCAATGATTCAATCTTCAAGTTCTTCCTCATATAATAACCACAAACACTCAAGCATTTACAACTCTAAGATTGCTTAGGGCATCCTGGAATTTAGCAACAGAAACAACCTTAGTCAGAATATCAGCAGGGTTATCAAGAGTGAATACCTTTTTAATAACAACATCACCATTAGAAATAACATCTCTAACAAAATGTAATTTCACATCAATATGTTTAGTTCTCTCATGATATACACTATTCTTACTCAGATGTATAACACTTTGAGAATCATAAAATATATCCACACAGTTTTGCTCAAAACTCAATTCAGTAACTATACCTTTTAGCCATATTGCCTCCTTGACTGCTTCTGTCAAAGAGATGTATTCTGCCTCAGTTGTAGATAAAGCAACAATATGTTGCAAACTGAATTTCCAACTTACAACATTACCACCAAATGTAAAACAGTAACCAGTAATAGACCTTCTTTTATCAAGATCAGCAGCAAAATCAGAATCACAATAACCAACAACATCATGCAATTCAGAACATTTAAACATTAAACAAGTAGAATACCCTTTTAAGTATCTAGTTAACCACTTAACAGCTTCCCAATGAGTTTTATTAGGGTTACTCATAAACCTACTGACCAGGCTTACACCATAGGCTATGTCTGGCCTGGTGCAAACCATGACATATATCATACTGCCCACCACATTTTGATAGGGGACTTTACTCATATATTCAAGTTCAGTCACAGTAAGTGGTTTCAAATTGGAGCTCAGTTTGAATTGAGGTCCAATTGGAGTTGCTACTTGTTTTGACTTATGAAGATTATACAATTCTAGAAATTTTTCAATATAATTTTTCTGAGTTAACAATAGAATACCTTTCTGCCTATCTCTCTCTATGTTCATTCCTAGAATTCTTCTAGCTGGACCTAGGTCTTTCATTTCAAATTCTCTATTCAGTTTAGATTTCAACTTATTTATCTCAGCCAAACTTTTGCATGCAATTAACATATCATCAACATACAATAACAGATAGATATACATGCCATTTGACAAAACAGAAAAATACACACATGGATCAAACTTGCTTCTATTAAAACTATTACTAAGCATGAATTCATCAAATCTCTTATACCACTGCCTAGGTGCTTGTCTAAGACCATACAGAGATTTTTGTAACAAACAAACATAACTTTCATTTCCAGATTCAATAAATCCTTCAGGCTGTGTCATGTACAGCTCTTCTTCAATGTTGCCATGAAGAAAAGCTGTTTTCACATCAAGTTGTTCCAACTCAAGGTTTAACAAAACAGTAATAGAGAGCAACAATCTAATAGAAACATGTTTTACAACAGGAGAGAAGATTTCATGGAAATCTATACCCTCAACCTGTGAAAACCCTTTTGCAACTACTCTGGCTTTGAATCTTTCCTTTTCAATGCCAGGTATTGCTGGTTTTCTTTTAAAGATCCATTTACAGTTTATGATTTTCTTACTTGGAGGTTTGGGCACCAACTCCCAAGTATCATTCTTCCACAAAGAATTCATTTCCTCTTGCATTGCTAACTTCCATTGTTTCCAGTTACTGCTATTCATGGCTTCCTTATATGTCAAAGGATCACCATTTTCAACAGTAGCTGCTAAGATCAAGGCAAAAGCTGTTAGTTCAGAATTAACTGTATTGAAAGTATAATTTGCAAACCTGGATGGCATTCTTGTTTGCCTACTCTGTCTATCTCTGGTTAGTTCATAACCAGACAGGTCTTGCTGTTCAGGTTCTGTCTCATGATCAGAACCCTCAGACAGTTCATGGAATTCTTCAATTCCATTGTCTGGAGCATCAGCTTGAAGTGGTGTTTGGTCAGGTTTTTCAACACTGCCAAGCTCCACCTCAAACTTGGATAGGTCTGATGATGAATCAGACTTGATTTCCTGCAGATTAGTTTTCATAAACTCATTTTCATGAAATATTACATTTCTGCTAACAAATACTTTATTATTTTCAGGTGACCAGACTTTATACCCTTTGATCCCAGTTGGATAACCTATGAAGTAACATTTCTGTGCTCTAGGTTCTAGTTTGCCTTGACTTTTATGTATGTATGCAACACAACCAAATGTCCTAAGGTGTGAGTAGTCAATTTGTTTACAATGCCATATTTCATTTGGACATTTATAGTTAAGTGCAGAGTTAGGTGACCTATTTATCAAGTAACATGCAGTATTGGCAACTTCTTCCCAAAAGTTACTACTCAATCCAGACTCAAACAACATGCATCTTACTTTTTCAAGAATAGTCTTATTGTACCTTTCAGCTACCCCATTTTGTTGAGGTGTGTAGGTACAGGTTCTATGTCTTAAGATTTCATTTTCAGCACAGAAACAATCAAATTGTTTATTAACAAATTCAAGATGATTATCTGTTCTCAACAGTTTAATTTTCTTTTCCTTTTGATTTTCAACAAGTTTTTTCCATTCACAAAACTTAGCAAACACATCACTTTTATTTCTAAGAAAATAAATCCAAATTTTTCTAGAAAAGTCATCAATAAAAGTGACAAAGTACTGTGATGCAGACAAAGACAAAGGAACATTGGGGGAACCCCACAGATCACTATGCACACAATCTAAACAATTTTCAGATTTATGCACAGAAGATTTGAAAGCAAGTCTCTGTGTTTTACCCATAATGCAACTTTCACAAGAATTTAGTTCATTAAACTCAAGTATATTGAGGTTTCCCCTTTTATACAGATGTTTTAGAATTTTATTTCCAATGTGTCCTAGTCTTTTATGCCAAAGAGAGGTGGAATTGCTACTGGTTGTAGCAGTTCCAGCTTCTCCTGTTACAACAGTGCCAATAAGGTGATAGAGTCTTTGCACTCTATTACCTTTTATAATGCATTTATCCCCTTTGAATACTTCTAAGACTCCACTCTTAGCAATATGACACAGACCCATTTCTTCTAAGTATCCTAATGATTTAGGTTTCTTTTAAGTTCTGGTATGTGTCTTACATTACTAAGTTCTACAAGTTTCTCATCCCACATTTTCAGTCTAATTGAACCAATTCCTAGTACTCTACATGAAGTATCATTCCCCATTAGTACATTTGTTCCAACTAAATTTTTATATTCATAAAACCAGTGTTTATTTGGTGTCATGTGATATGAGCAAGCAGAATCTAAAATCCAGACATCAGTGTTTTTACTAATGCTGACTGTTAGGGCTTCAATATCATCAACTTGTGTTGATGTATTTACTGCTCCTAATTCATTTTGTTTTTCTTCTACTTTCTTAAGTCTTTCCCTACAGTATTTTCTAATGTGACCTTTCTTTTTACAATAATAACAGATTCTGTCAGATTTGTTGGAACTACTGTTGTTTTGGTTATTAGACTTTTTGTTGTGAGGTGCATTGTTATTCTGATGTGACTGGGTATGATTTTTATTCTTCTTATTCCTATTACCCTTTTTCTTAACAAACAGGACTTCACTGTTGTTATTCTTCCTATTATCATTTTTCATTTCCATTTCCCTAAGTTTCAAGGCATTAACCACATCATCTAACAACAATTTATCCCTACCATATTTCAATGCATCTTTCACATTTTGGTAGTTTTCTGGAATGGAGTTCAGAAGAATAATCGTTTGATTTTCTTCACTTAACTCCTCTCCAGTTGTAGACGGCCCGATTTTCGCAAACCGGTCGAACCGCCGACGGTCGGTTTTTTCCTTTTTTGAACAAAAGGGTTTTTCTTTACGAATTTCGATTTTCAACAAAAGTTCTCGGTTCGGTTTTCGGTTCGAAAACAGGTAAAGGCGATAAAAGCCATTTTTGGTTGTTTGCCGAACTAGTCGGTCTTAAAATTCGTTTTGAGTCGC
>CANUEY010045966.1:0-12747 GCA_948099555.1 Croton setiger
TCTTCATATTTATACATTTATCCCCAGAACTTTTAATTTAATTCAATTGCATCCTTCCTTCCTTCTTTATTTACTAATTCACCCTTAAAACTTCTAATTTCCTTCAATTATATCCTTTCTCTCCAATTTTCTCAAAATCAACCTATTTCTTTTATATTTTCTCCAAAAACAAAATTGAAACTTTATTTAAATATCAATTTTAAACCTCATTTTGATTTTTAAAATAAAAATTAAAGCAAACCAAATTTTAAACATTAAAAATTGAAAATTCATCAAAAAGGGAAATTTTAATAAAAATGGACTTTTCTTCTTCTTTTTTTTTAATTTTATTTTTCCTTCCTAAAAATCAAAAATTAAAAATAAAGGACTCGAACATATATTTTTTTTGAAGAAAAAGGGAATTTCTCGGACTTGAATAAAAATCATTAAAACAAATTGAGAGAGAAGAAAAACTTGGAATATTCTGGAACTTGAACGAACGAGAGCTGTTTTCGGAACTCTGGAGATTTCATCGAAGTGTTGGCATATTATCATCACTGGTACTTTTTGGGACAAAAATTAAGCGTCAACACGAGAGTTACGAAAATGCCCTTGGAAAAGCCATCAGAGTCCCAAAATTTCCCGAAAAGGATCTGGAATGAAAAACGCGCGAGTTGCTGAGGCAGGCGGCCCCAAGCTAGCCCTCGAAGGCGCCCCTAGCCGCCCTATGATGGCACTCCGGACCACCTCTGGCCGCCCTCCTTTTTCAACCACGGACGTCGATAAACTCCTTTTTCGGCCACTAGGCCTAAATTTCACACTTTTCGACCATGGACGTCGATAAACTCCTTTTTCGGCCACTAAGCCTAAATTTCACACTTTCAACCACGGACGTCGATAAATTCATTTTTTGACCACTAGGCCTAAATTTTACACTTTTCGACCACGGACGTCGATAAACTCCTTTTTCGGCCTCTAGGCCTAAATTTCACACTTTTTGACCACGGACGTCGATAAACTCTTTTTTCGGCCACTAGGCCTAAATTTCACACTTTTCGACCACGGACGTCGATAAACTCCTTTTTCGGCCTCTAGGCCTAAATTTTACACTTTTTGACCACGGACGTCGATAAACTCCTTTTTCGGCCACTAGGCCTAAATTTCACACTTTTCGACCACGGACATCGTTAAACTCCTTCTTCGGCCACTAGGCCTAAATTTCACACATTTCGACCATGGAAGTCGATAAACTCCCTTTTCGACCACGGACCTCGATAAACTCCTTTTCGGCCAAAAGGCCTAAATTCACATTCCCACATTCATAGCATGCATACATGCATCCATCCCCCTTCATCACGCCTTTAAATAGGCACGTTCGAACTACATTGACCTTGATCTCTCATTCAAACGAGAGTATGTAGGCATATTCGAGATCTAACCTCGAATAACAGGCCCACTCACGATCCTTTCAAATCTCTTCATTCCTGCATAACGTACATTTAGGAGAAGAATCATTTAGATGAATGCATGACATAACCTCCGAATTCACCTCGGGTTATAAGACTTGTGTCCATTGGGGCATTGACCTAGAAATAGGTCAATCACAAAACGGAGTCACTAGGGGTTCTTTCTTAATTTTTCCCCTTTAACAAAATAAATTAAGTGGCGGCCTACACATATACACATACATCACCCCGAGTGAACATCCCCGGCTAACTCGTCCTCGCGGGCGGGCTCCAGCGGCTCGGAAAGGGGGAACCGAATTTTCGACAAGGGTTCACAATCTAGCGACTCTGCTAGGGAAAATACTTAACTAAAGTTAAGTGTGGGTTACCATTGCATTCATCTCCATTGCATTCTTTTCTTTTAACATTGTTTTGCAGGAACAAGTACCCTTTCCTAAAGGAGCCATGAAGAGATTTGGACTAAAAAAAAATAATAATAAAATGAATTGCATTTGCATCTGATGTGCACGATTTATTATTTTGAAGCATAAAAAAATAAATTTCAAATGAATTTCTTCTCTCTCTTTAAAACTTCTTGAGTCGGGATAACAAGTAGTGCTAGATGGGCACGCCTCCTTGGTGATCGTCCACGGACAACCAAAGTGTCCCACCTTGGTAACGAAAACCAGTTCTAATCCTTTTAGGGGTGGCCCAAGAGTAAGTCGTACCACTGGACCCACACGAAACTCGTTGTTTCACATATGGCTAGGTATATCCTTACTCTAGGTACACGAGGGTCCTTATTAGCCACTCAATTTTCTCATGAAAATTAGAACCTTCCCCTTAGGATACTCTGGACTGGATTATTGCTTTCATCCCATGACATTAAAATGAATTATGGCGTGATAGATGTATGCATTCATACATTCATACCACCTATAAATAGGGGGGATAAAAAAAGAGAGAGAGAGAAAATAAAATAAAATAAAAAAGAAGGAAAGAATAAAGGAAAGGAATGGGAATAAATGAATCATTGGACAAATGCCACAATTGGACTAAAAGTCTATCCTATACCTAACCCCACATTATCCTAGATACCTAATTCTTTTCCCTTTTATCCACACAAGTACTTACCTAACAAGTGCCATCACCTACTTTAGAATCACCACCAACAAGTCGTATACCTTCTCTAATGGCCTCCCTAGATGATATTAGAGCCTTTTTGAGAGAACAAGCTGATGAGATCAATACTGTTGACGCTTGATTTTTGCACCCCAAAAATAACCGATGATGATAAGAGCTCCAAGCTCGGAATTTCCAGAATTCCTACTCAGCTCGATTTTCCTCTTTTCCCAAAATATTTTCCGATGTTTTAATCCTTGACACATTTTAAGAAATTCTCAAAATTTTCCTTCTATTAACAAAAATATATGTTTTTCGGTGTGTTTTTATTTTTCAATTTGCAAAAGAAAAATAAAAAGGAAAAAAGAGTTTAAAAAAAAAAGAATGATTTGTGATTTTAATCTTAAAAATCAATTTTAAGATTAAAATGGCAAATGTTTATGTTTTATTCTTGATTTCGATTTTTAATCGTAATATGTTTTATGTTTTTAATTTTAATTCATTTGAAAAATTAATTAGAAGGGTTTAATTAAGAGAATTTGAAAAAATTAAGAAAAAGGATTAAATTGAAAAGAATGAAAAGAAGTTAGGAAAATTGGAAAAGAAAAGAAAGGAAGGAAGGGCCTGATTGCAAACGGATAGAAAGAACTGTGGGCCAAAAGCTAAATTCTGGAAAATGCTGAGGAGGAAGACAGAAACGCCAGAAAGAAGTGCCAAAACGGCGCCGTTTTACTTGAAAAACGACGTCGTTTTGACGAAAAGAAAAGCAAAAAAAAATAAAAACAAAACGCGGCGTTTTGCTAACTGGAGTATATAGGAAACAAACGAAAGAAACAGATTGAAGACGAAACCGAAAGAAAACAAAAAGGGCTTCGACGAGAAACAGAAGAGAGAAAATGAAGGAAAGGGGAAAGAAACCTAACGAAAGTGAACAGAGATTTAACAAAAGGGAATCGATGATTCCCAGTTGAAATCGAAGGAGGAGATAGAAGCAATCTTTGATCGAGACAGAAAGTGATTAAGACAGAAAGGAGAGAAGACAGGCGAAGAAAAGTGAAGACTGAAGAAAACGCGTCGAGGGGACGCTTCGACGGCCGCAACCAGAAGGGGACGTGGCCAAAAGGAAATCACTGCAGCTGAGGAAGCAAAGAAAATTAGAGAGAGAAATCAAAGAGAAAAGCTTTCTGGGAAAATAAATTGTAAGTCTTATGTATTAGATTTAGGGTTTCTGTTTCGATTGTTTTGGGGATTTCATTTGATTTCTGTAAATTGGGGTGTGAATAGAATTTAGGGTTTCTGTAAATTTGGGGAATTAGAATGTGGCTTTCTGTTCACAAATTGGGGAATTAAGAGTTTGGGTTCCTATAATTAGAATTAGGGATTCTTGTGTAACTCGTTGTGATTTCAAAATCAACTGTAAAGAAGAATTGTTGTAAAGAACAGCTGGATTCTCAATAAAGTTGGATTGCATTCCAAGGTACCTTTCTGATTTCAGTTTCAGTATTCTTAATTCATTCTCGTTTTCTGTTTAATATGTTTAAGCATGTATAGAATCTAGATTGAGTGGTTTCCTGATTCTGTTGTTTGAATGACTCTGTTCATTGATTTGATAATGCTCATTCTTCATTTCTGTGATTGTTGGTTCTGCTGGGTGGTAGACTTGTTTATTTCATGCTGCTTGAGTATCTGCAGTCCCCTTTAGCAGTCTGGAGGGCCATATTTGTTATTGATCATGCACAAGCCTGTTGAGAACCTAGGGGCAGGCTTTGGCCTGTGTTTTATGACTCCTTGCATTGTTTGTTTCATAAGAATTTAGGGTGTGCTTCTGGTTCAGATGTATGCCCATGTCCATGTTTGTAGTTTTGTTCATGGTGGTTCTACTCAAAACTGTTATTTGTTTCCATCTGTTGAATCCAAGCATGTGGCTTAAGCTTTACCTTAACCCTAGGATGTCTGTTCCTCAATTTTCATGCCTCTTCCTAGGTTGTTCCCTTAGTTTGATTCTTGTTCCAGTCTGTCTATTTGTCCAGAGTGTTTGTTTCTGTATGGTTGGTCAAGTGTCAGCCTGTCTAAGCCTTAATGAAGCTGTTTGTGATAATGTATTGTAGCTGTGTTGGTTGGTTTGAACATTTGAGTCCAGGGGTTCTATAGAACCTTCTGTATGAAACCCTTTGGTTGTTCCTGCATGACAAATGTATTGAGTTGTTGTCCTTAGCAGTCTGGACTATTGCTCCTGTTGAGGCTTTTTCTGTAGGTTGTTGCTTACCGTCAATATTGCATCTCATACAAACACATGCTTGTATAGAGTCTGTCAATCATCCATACTGCACTACATTAAGCTATGTATGATGCAAGTTAGAGTTGAGTTGCCTTTCTTGTTATTATTGCCCAAAGTTGGGCAGTTTACTCAACCAGATGGTTCTGCCCCTTTTTATTGTTGAGTTCTGTTGGCTGTTTTGATGAGTGAAGCAATTCTGGATTAAAATTCCAGTAAGAGGCAGAATGGTAAATAATATAGAATGTAGGGGCAGTTTTGTAAATTCGATAAAATGTGAGTACCAAATGTGTAATTGTGCTCAAAGGTCTTCCAAATGTTGTTTTGTGTTTGTTTAATCAGTCGTGTAATCAATTTGGCATGAAATGAAGTTAATTTGGTTGTTTTTGCTATGAAAATGAGTTTGGGGGCAAAATTGTAAGTTTCCCAAACTTCGGGGACCAAAATGGTAATTTTTCCCCCTTTAAAACAAATTGATAATTTGGCATGTTTTGTATGTTTATAAACTGTTTTGGGACTACTTTTGTAATAAAAATTAGTTTGAAGGACTAAAATGTAATTTTCCTTATTGTGCATTTAATTATTAGATAATATGTTCTATGTGTTTTATGTGTTATTTGGTGTCGTTTAAATGTTTCGTGGGCCAAAATTATAACTTTTCCCTTCCGGAGGCCTTTTTGTAATTTTTGTAAAGTCTGAGGACTAAATTGTAATTTTCCTTATTTGCCTTAAATTGTTAATTTGGAGCGCCGGGATTTAATTTGGGATTAATCAGGTAGTATGTAAATTTTTAGGATTCGTTTGTAATTATTTTCTCCGGAAATTGGAGAAAGAATATTTTAGAATTAAGGGCTGTTTTATTTTCCGCAATTTATCGCTTTCCGTAATGTGATTTTTGCAAACGAATTTTATCACCATTTAGGAACATCGTTGTGGCTTTTCTAAAATAATAGTCTTAACTTTGAGTTTTTCGGAAAACTAAATTGGTTTCAGAGGCCGGAAAATCCGGGCGTTAGTCGAAATGAAATTTCAGCTAACGTATTCTACCCTCTTACCTGGAATTTTTGGTTCAGATTTTGCCTTATCCAAAATTAAAATGGAGTCAAATTTTTTGGTTTTTCTAAAAACCGGTTTCCGAAATGGGTGGCGACTCAAAACAATAAGCCGGGCTTTATTGCCTGTTTTCCTAAATCGAAAATATTTTTTGCAACCTTTCTCGGCTTCCCGAATTAAGCCGGGCGAGGGCCGACCCGTTGGCGGCAAAACCGGCCGTCAACAGTTTGGTGACTCTGCTGGGGATTTTTATAGTCAAAATCTCCGGTTTTTCTCACTAAGTTTTGGATTGTAAATAATGGGTAAACTCATCTTCAAATCAAACCGAATTGGTTTTCTGACTTTTAAAGTTAAGAATTTTTGCAAAAAATAAATCACTCGGTGATTTTTGTCGTTTATTGTCTGTTTTACTACTTTCCTTAAACTGTTTAGGATTTGCATTGCATAAATTCATCATCTTCTATCTCTGTTCTACCCTTATCACCCTCCGATAAGGTTATCAGTGCGACCGCCTGCTGCTTTCCCGAAAATTTTCGGATACACCAGCCGGAGTACTGGTAATTCTTATCAACCGTAAGTCTTGTACCGAAATGGTATATAAAAGGTTAAGGCTTCAAAACCGAGACCTCGCTTATAGAACCCGAGACTTGTCAAACCCGACTAAACCCACATGTAGTCGACTGTAGTTACTTCCATTTAGGAAAAAAATACCCAATTTGTTGTGCTGTTACTTTGAAACATCATCCTAAATGTGAGAGTTATAGTCAATCTCAAAGTCCCCCGCTGACTGTCGAGATTTAAACCAAAAATCCTAGGTTTTAGACGTCGGAATTTTGACCAAATGAATTCGTGTGCGGGTGAAATAAGGGTGGAGTTCATGCATTTCTACCTCTCGTTCCCCCATTTTGTAAATAATGCACTGTTGTTATGCATCATTTAACATGTTTCGTTTCAGCCATTTAGGAGTCGGTTATAGTTATGGGCTGCGGGCCCCAACACCCAAGTTGGCTGTTTAATTTGAGATCTTTTACCGAGGAAAGACGAGATAGCCAGTCCCCGAACAGAATGTCAGAGTCTATTGTTGCTCACCATCAAAGTTCAGAAAACAAAGTTTGGAAAGTCGAGGCGTTGCCCGAAAAATCATTGCCCAGCAACTGAGCACAGCTAGTCATGACGTTCAGCGCCACATTAATCTGTATTGTACTTATCCAAACATTTGTACATACAATTGTAAATCCGACCCTTCTGTAATGAAAAGAAGATTTTAGCCGACACATTTCTGATGTCTTTTGAAAAGTGAGAAAGTGAGAATCGTACAAAAGGAAAAAATAGAAAAACAGAAAAATGAAAAATAGAAATAACACCCTACTTAAGCGATAATCGCGCTTAAGGCAAAAAGAAAGGGTACAGAGAGAAAATGATTAACTAAAAAACCGAAAACGGCTAGTTAATGACGAAATACATCTTGAATGTATCTTGCTAAACTATACTCGCCTACTCGGGCAAAACTTTTCAAAGTCTCCAACCAGCTGCGGTGGAGGGACCGATGGTCCATGACAGCTAATTGACACATTAGCTTGCATTCATTTGATGTGCAATTTCTGCATTCTCATGCATCCATGCATACATCCCTTTTCTAATAATTTTTGTTTCTGAGACGGTTTTAGCCAACAATTGATTCAACCAGAGAAGGCATTGAGTTGACGTGGGTCAGAAACTTGTCTAAAAGATCAGTCAGACTTCTGAACATCCCGATCCCAGGAGAATAAACCCAGAAATAGGAATTATAGACAACATGGCAGGACAAAGTTCAAGCAGAGCCATCGATCTTCATGAGTTCGAAGTTGCTATGAGAAAAAATGAAGGCTGAAATAAAGGCCGAATTGGAGGCCGAGATTGATGCTAAGATTCAGGAGTGAGTTGCTCAAGCCCTGAAGAATTCAAATATTGAACTGACGACGTCCCGACTTGCGACCGACTTTCCGATTTTAAAGAAAAACCAAAAACATAAATTTTTGATTTTTAAAAAGAAAGTGACAACATTTTGGATAGTTACCGAAACTAGTCAGTCTTAAAATTGATTAAAAAAATCGCCACCTGTCGGGAAACTGGTTTTAGAAAAACCAAATTAATTAAGAAAATAAAGTTGACTCCATTTTTTTTATTAAGGATAAGGCAATGGTTGAACCAAAGATTTGGGTAAGAGGGTTGGGTACGTTAGCCGAAATTACATTTCGACTAACGCCCGGTTTAAAAACCGGCCTCTCAAACCAGACTCGTTTTCCAAATTAAGTCAAGTCAATAATTTAATTTTCGAAAACAGCTAAACAATGTTCCTAAGCGGCGATTACTAAAGTTCGAGCAAACACAACGAGAAAGCGATTAAAAGTTGCGGAAAATAAACGTGCGGAAATTTAAAACCTAAACAACTAATTACAAAACTCATTTCCTATTAATTACAATCTACCCTTAAATAACCCAATTAAACCCAAAACCCAAAAATTAACTAAAACAAACATCAACAAGGAAAATTACAAAATGGTCCACAAAATTATAAAAATTACAATTAGGTCCAGAAATTAGAAAACTCATTCATTCAAACTAACAAACATACCAAATTGAGAAAACATCCATTCAATCATGCAAATCAACATTAAATGGGCAAGAATTGGAAAATTATGATTTAGCCCCCAAATTTTGGAAAATTAACAAAATGCCTATCAAAAGAGAAAAACATTCATACATGCCATTTTCAACACAAACATCATGCCAAACAAATATTTCATTTAATTCCAGCAGGGAAAATAGCATAGCATCTCAAAGTTTTAATTTAATACTCAAGTTATGGTAAAATGACCAAACTGCCCCTTAGGCCTATTTCTATTTCCCAATCTGCCCTTTCCAGGTTTTCCCTTCTGTCTCTGCCCTCAAATCATACAGATTCATTCCCCACATCATACAACTCAGAAGAAAACATAATGGAACTTATATATATGCTATTTAACCTTAAACCTAGATGAAGGAATGCTAAGCAATACAAATTCATGTTCAACAAAGACATTCTGCACAGGAACAACTTTCATAGATTTTGCACAGAAATGATTATAGCAGCATTACCAGTTTCAACAAATTAAGATGCTCATCCTTCTTTTATGCATAGACAATAACTAATTTCTAGATTATTAATGTATGTAGCAGAAAGCTTAAAACCAAATTACATAGTAATTTGAACAAATCATGCCTCTCATGTAAACAGAATCATTAGATCTTATCAACACAGAATATTGGCCAAATAGGACAGTGCACACATTCCTCTTGAACCATTAAACCAAATCCAACCTGATCCTAGTAACAATGTAATGAATCATATGTTTTGATGATGGAAAAGCAGATATTAGACTATTATGTGATGATAACATGATATGAATATCAAAAAATTTACTGCAATTTGTGAAATCCAGAAATGAAATGCCTTTTAACAAATTGTTCATCCATTAGAAATCAAAGTATGAGGCAGGCTAAAAATGAACTTTTGATGTATGTTTATTTCAGATCTGTACTCTAACTTACATTTCTTTCGAGCCATAGTCATGATGAACATAAAATGAGTCTTATATGCATATGAACACATTCTGGATCCATGAGATAATTGAGCAGATTGTTTATGCTCACAATGACAAGTGATTCAAACATCTTGCAGATCAAATAGTGGCCAAGCAGAGAACTCAAATTACCTTTCATAACCACAAATCCAGACTCAAACTTACAAATGACTCTGTGGGCAAAATGCCGCCTAAACCTATTCAGTCAGTTTAATCAAGCAGAAAACCTACATGACCACAACTAAATCCAGAATTAAATCACCCCTCAACTCCAGAATCATCATTTAAACAACTTTCAGAATGCAAACTCGAATAAACAATAGATCATACATTATACATTCTGAACTAGCATGCTCCATAAGCAAATCAATATCACATTCTGATCCTGAATGTTTAATAAACATATACCCAACACCAGAAAGAACAGATTATTATTCAAAGCAAAATCAAATCAGATTCAATTTTAAGTTTATCCTACTCATTCCTGCCATCAATACGTCATCCAGAAAATTTCAAGTTCATCAACAGAAATTATCAATATAACAGAATAACAAAGAACCAACAAACATTCAGTCTGGTTCCCAGACTGTTCCAGCCATTCTCAATAAAAAAATGAAATTAAATAAAAGGGGTTTTGATTACAGTACCTCAGATCAATGCCAACTGTTCTTTACAATATCCTCGACAAATGTTCCTTATAGCTTCGTCCAATTCCCAAATATTCAATAAAATGTTTGATTACAGAAAAGAATAAAAAGAGATTTCCAGAAATTTCAATCCTGGAATTCAAATTGATTTTGAACCCAGAATTGAAATATGAATTACAGAACTGAAAGTAGATGATTCAACAACAAAAATCGAAAAAGAATACTAAGGAGTTTCCAGCAAGCTTTTTTTTCAAAACTTCTGGATACTCTAATGTCGCAGAATCAAAACCTTCGTTCCAGAATCCTCCTCCTCCTCCTCCCTTTCTTCTGCAGATGCCACTGCTTTATAGCCTCGTCCTCCTTCCCTCTTCGCGTGCCTTCCTTCGCGTGGATTTTGCCTGCTCACTGCCCTCGTCCGTCGCCTCCTCCAGCACCCTTCGACCTCGTCCATTAATTTCGTACTGATTTCTATTTTGCAAGACGACGAAACGAGTTATCCTTCTCTCTGTTTTCTTTTCTTTTTATTTTATTTTTTTTTTGCTTTTTCTGTATATGAAACGACGCCGTTTAATTTCAAAACACACCGGTTTTAGTTCCTCAATTTCGGCCCAGACCTAATCTTGAATCGAACCCATTCCGGTTCGATTCGACCTATTTTCCCCTTCCTGCTTTCCACCCCTCCTGTTTCCAGATTTCTTACATTCACCCCTACAACTTTCTTCCCCATTTCAATTGTGCCCTTCCTGCTTTTCGATTCCTCTCTAATTTACCCCACTTCTCTCATTCTTCTTCAATTTCATCCTTTTCTTCAATTTTCTCCGAATTTCTCCGTTTTTCTTCATTAATTTTATTTTTTATTTAAAAACAAAAACAAAAACTCTCTTTAAATAAATTTTAAATTGAAACTAAAACAAAACAAAATTAAAATCAAAATTAAAACTTCAACAAAGAGGAAAATTAAATTAAAATCGGATTTTTTTTTTCTATTTATTTATTTTTTTATTTTAATTTCTTTAAAATAAAAAGGAAAAAGACTCAAATATATATTTTTTTTAAGAAAAATGAATTTTTGAAATCGAATTGAAAGCATTAAAACATCCCGGGAAGGGGGGAAAAACTTAAAACATTCTGAGAATTGAGAGAACGTGAGCTGTTTTCGGAACTACTGGAGATCTCATCGAGGTTAGACATATTATCATCATTGGTACTTTTTGGGGACAAAAATTAAGCGTCAACATGAACCATATGCCCAGGGGCATAAAAAAGCAAGACTGGATAGTGGAGACCATTCTTCCAAGTCCCGGGGAAAGTCTGTAATAGCAACAACAAGTGTGTTGACTGTCAAAGCTTCGAGAAAGTTTTCCGAGCTCAATATGCCAATGTCAGAAGTATTAAGAGAGCTTCAACCACTGGGTCTCCTTCGACCACTTTTACCAAAATCTCTTCCAAATCCGCTACCTGCATCTTTCAACCTCCAGGCTTACTGTAAGTTCCATCAAGTCAAAGGGCATGACACGGACAGATGCCGCCCACTGAGACATGAAATCCAGAACTTGATCGACCAGGGGAAGATACCTGACCCATAAAAGAGCGGATCTAGCTCCAGGGCTAACTCATTCCTGGACTGCCACAGGGCAACTCCGTAAAGGGAGCTTTATGATTTTGTTTTTGAGTTGCTTTAAAATGTTGAACAAATGTTGGGTTTGAAAACAATATCTGAAGTATGTTGCAATATTTTCTCTTTATAAACGTGTTTTCATCAGGATAGCTTTCATTACTTTGAACTGTTTTTGCATTGTTTTGTGAGATTTGAGCCTAAACATTGTTAAATTTTGAGTGAGTTCACATGCTCGGCTTAAGAATCCTAGAACTTGCTTCACGACCTTTCTTAGGCTAAGGCTAGGGTTGCAAATTCAGAAATGATAAAGGCAAATTAGGGATAACCATTTAGCTTAAAGAGCCTATCCACTTGAATAAGCCTCTGGATGAGCCCCTTCTAGCCCAAAACAAATCGATCTTTTCGAAAACCGAATAGTAAACTAGCCAAAAGAAAAACAATTTTATCATTTCACCCTTTTGAAGGAATCACACAGGTAGAAAACCTAAGGAAGTAATTGAATAAAAAAAATGTATGAAATACATTGAAAAGAGAAGAAAACGACAATCGGGTCGAAATAACAAAAATGAAAAGAAAGAATAGAAAAGAAAAACCAGAAATCAAAATCAGAAAGAAAGAATAAGATGATGAAAAGAAAATAAAAGAGTTAGAAAAACTCTTAAGAAATAAAACTGAAAATAAGAAAGGGTTAGAAGAAACTCTTAAGAAATAAAGCACATTTCAGAAAGAAAAATCGACAATACTTCAGATGGTTCACTAGAAAAGTGATTCCTTCAAAACAAACCAAAATGTCCTATTTTGTCCAACCTTGGCCCAGGCCCCATTACAACCAAAAGAAAGACCTTTTGATTTGAATTTGCAACCACTACAAGTGGAGGTTAGGTTTCGAAGCAAGCCTATGGTGATTCTTAGCTCACCATGATGAACGCCGAGTGCACACACTGTAACCCTAAACATGAGAGAATTTGTGAGTTTGTATGACTTAAGATAGTTTGAAGTAACGTTA
>CANUEY010046086.1:0-10184 GCA_948099555.1 Croton setiger
AGAACTTGTTTTTATAAGATTACAATTTGTATACTTTGATTTGAAATTGTAAACCTATTCCTACTTGGATTATAATTTTGTAACCTATTCTAATTCTAAATAAATAACAATTTTTCCTATTTAAGATTTCTTATTTCTTCATTAAGTAGTCTAAAGAGATGTTTTGCGATGGTTACTAAAAGGGAATAATGTTTTGCCCTTCAAAATTGTTGCCGAAAGTATGGTTCTTCGCTTGTTTGTATGGTTTCATAGCATTAAAATATATGATTTTCTTTTTTTTTTTCTCGGTTTCTCTTCCTTAGTTGTTTCTTCTGGTCTATTATTGGTTTTTTGGCATTATTTTTGCCTCTATTCATTATGGCCACATGCTTTGTTAAGGAAACTGATGCGAACATGATGCTTGAGCAACATGATCTTTCTACTTTGGATGAAGGGAAGAAGAGGCACTTTTTGTCGAACGATGGTTCTAGGTTCCAATACAGTCATTCTGCTTAAGGAGGGATTTGTTATGGTGTCATCGGAATGGTTGTTGTGTCTAATGATTGGTTAATGTATTCTACCTACTGTATGAATACATTATTAACTTCTTTTATAGTTTTTTGTTTGCTACATTTTTAATTCCCTAAAACATGTTATTTTATGCTATTGTTTGCCTTGATTTCGATGAGGATGGGTTATGGTTTTGATGGAAAACATGGGAAAGGATAGACAATGTCCTGGGCTGAGGTTGCAAGACTATTGGAAGTGGATAGTGGCTTAGAGTTGAAGACCTACCTATGTTTTACATGAGTTCTTTATACTTCCAGTTTCTTGCTTTTTCTTTGTTCCTCGTTGTTTGAGTTTTATGCTTACATTAGGTTGTATAGGTTATTGTGATGGCTTGTAGGTAGGTTTTGTTTCTTTCAATTATGTTTTAGTTTCTTAGTTGTTAGGTTGAGTTTGTTTATGATGTAAGGTTCATGGGACTCACAAATAGGTAGCCTCTAAATTAAGCCACTCTATTCAGTATTCTTATGCTAATGTATAATGGTTTTGATAAGTTTGAGATTTCAGAAACTTCTTCACAATTTAATGTATCTTCTCTTTGGGATTTTAAAAAAATCAAACAAAAAGAGGCTTTATAAAAACACATATAAATATATACAAGAGCATAACTATATCATTATGAATCTAAAAAGGAAAAAAAATTAATTTAAATTTTTTATAGATTGAAATATGTAAATTTGCATACTTTGATGGTTGCTTTGAATTATTTGACAATATAGAATCATTTAAAAACTAAAATTTTAAAAACTTGTTAAACCCAAATGTAGACCATTGCACAAGTTTACATATAAAGAAAATTTTAATAATATTTGGATTGTATGAAATACTTTAGATAAAAAATATAAAATTTAGATAAAAAATATAATATTTTATTTACACCCATTCTCTTTAGAACCAGCCATGGCCGAGCTAGCCCGTTCGGTCGCTTGTTAATCGGCTCGGTCCATGGTTGAACTATGTAAGGGTGGCGGTCCGGTTTAGGTTCAATCATTTTTTGAACCATGACCCGTATTGAATCGGAATCGCCACCAAAATGCACCCAGACCCGCTAATTAATTGACCAAATTTATTTTTTTCTGGTTAATCGCCGATCTGGACCGAAAAAACCGGCAGTTAGACGACTGTTAGGCCCAGAGACTTGCCGGGTCTATAGCCGTTGGACTAGAACCTTTCGGCATGTCGGGCCCAACGGTTTTTCTTGTTGTTGACGCTTAATTTTTGCCCCAAAAAGTACCAATGATGATAGTATGCCTAAAGCTCGAAGAGATCTCCAGAAATTCCAAAACAGCTCAAGTTCTTCCAGCTCTCAGAATATTTTAAGTTTTTCCCCCGTTCCCGGGATGTTTTAATGATTTCAATTCAATTTCAAAAATTCCCTTTTCTTCAAAAAATATATATTTGAGTCTTTTCATTTTTAATTTTTGATTTTAAAGAAAAAGAAAAGAAAAGAAAAAGAAATTCTAATTTCAATTTAATTGTCATTTTGTTGCAATTTTAGTTTTAACTTTGTTTTATTTTATTTCCAATTTTAAAAGTGAAAACTTGATTTAAAAATAATTTTCAATTTAAGTTTTAATTTTAGTTTTTAAAGAAAAATAAAATTAATGAAGAAAATGGAGAAATTTGGAGAAAAGGATGAAATTGAAGAAGAATAAAATAAGTTAGGTTAATTAGAAAAGAAAAGAAAGGAAGGAAGGGCCTAATTGCAAATGGAACTAAAGTTGAAGGGGTGAAAACAGAATTCTGGAAACAGGAGGGGTGGAAAGCAGGAAGGGGAAAATGGGGCGAATCGAACCAGAATAGGTTCGATTCAAGATTAGGTCTGGGCTGGAAATCAGAAGTCAAAAACGTTGTGTTTTGAATTAAAACAGTGTCGTTTTTGTTTGGGCAGAAACAAAAAAAAAATAAAAATGAAACAGAAAGGGAATTAGGGATTGCAGAGTGGAACGAAATCGAAATCGAATTGAAAATAGAGATTGAAGAGGAAGATATTGCAAGGGAATTGAAAAGAGAACGAGATCAGGAGATCCCCTCATACGTAACAGAAATGTTACGTGGATGAATAGATGAAGGAGAAGAAAAGAGAAGAGGTGCGGAAACTGGAGAGAGGAGACCAAAGCGTAACAAAATCGTACAAAGAGAATGAGGTATGCTGCAGATGAAGCAGAGGAAAGGAGAGAGAAGAGGAAGGGAGACACGTGGAAAGGGGCAGCTGGAGGGAGCTGACCTGTAAAGCAGAAGAGAGTCTGGATCGAAGGGAGGAGACCATTTTTTGGAATCGAAGTGGACATCCAGGAATTTCGAAAGAGATTTGCTGGAAATTCCAAGTTAGAGTTTTCTTTTTTCTTTTCAAATTTTCTTTCATTCTGTAAGCATAACTTCGATTCTTAATTCAAAATTAATTTGAAACTAAGAATCGAAGGAAATTTTCTTTTTCTGTAAACACTGTTTCTGGAACTGAATTTAAAGCTGTAGAGGAACGATTGGATTTTGGATTTCTGTAGTTAATTGGCGAATCCTGAGGTACATTAATCTTGATCTTCTCTGTTAAATTTCAATTTCTTTTTGAAAATGCTTGGAACAGTCTGGGAACCAAACTAGTTATTAGCTGATGATTTCTGCTTTTATGTTTGTTCTTTTGGTATCAATCCCTTTTCTTATTTTTGTTTTGTTTGAATTGGTTTACTAAGAAATAATAGATTTACATGATATTGTGGTTGGGCTTTTATAATGTTTCTGGTTGATTCAAAATTCCCTTGAAAATGAACATTTAATTTTTTTTTATATTAGTCTGATTTCCTGTGAGATGATCTGGGATGCCATGAACCTTTTTATCTAGGTAATTATTTTAGGGTTCCTGTTTTATCATGGACAGATTGTTGGTGAAAATGAATATAAACCTTACATAATGTTTCAATATGTTGTTTCATGTCAATGGTCCAGAGTTTTGTTCTTTTATATGTATAAGTGATTGAGCTATATTCTGTTTGGAAAATGGGTAAAATGCAATCTGGAAAATTACTTGGTTCACTGTTAGTACTTATTAATGTTAGCTTGTCTGTTTTGTATCGCTTTTAGTTGAGATTTAAATTTGGATGACCATATTTTCTGTTTGTTCTGATTTGTTTGCTAAATTTGGTTCTCAAACAAATAGTTTCTCCACTTAACTTGTTGATTTACATGATCTTTGTGAAAAATACATTGCTGGACTATTTCTGTTTTTCATGGCTGAGATCTTAAATATTTCTATTTTATGGCCTGCTCCTCTTTAGTTCATCCCTACTGATCATGCCCATGTTGCCTGTTTGCAAATTTGCAAGACTGTTGCAGATTTGTAGGACTATTTGCATATGTGTGGAATTGTTTGCTTAATTTGTAGGACTGTTTGCTTAAAATCAAAGAGGGATAAGTGATTTGGGGTTGCATGGTTACTTTATGCTATGAATGTGTCTTGAATATAGTTTGTTGTTTTGGAATCATTGCTGGAATTGTTGAATATTGTTGTGATCTAGGAGATATAGTCATTGATATGCAATGTATATGTTGATCCAGCCTTTGTTTTGCATGTAAGATAGGCTATTCATAGCATTTAGTCCAGGAAGTTCTTGATATTTTGATATAACCAAAATACTATGAATGTAAAGCATGCTGGGCTGCATAATTTGAGTGAGGGCTGTTTGGTCATTTTACTAAAGTTTGGGTACTAAATTGGAAATTTGTCATGATTTATTCTGTTTTGGTAAAAATTGCATGATTTGTGAAATTTTTGATGTAATTGATTTGTTTTTGGATTAATTTTATAATTTTTCTAGTCTTGGGGCAATTTTGTAATTTTACATAATTTGGAGGGCTAAATCGTAATTTTGCTTTATTTGCCTTTTTGAAGTTATTTTGCATATTTGAATGGTTGTTTGTTTGATTGGCAAATTTTATGGTTTGAATGGATGATTTTTATAATTTGGGGCTAAATTGTGATTTTTCATATTTTGGAGGACCAAATTGTAATTTTCCATTTAATGCTTAATTTTGTAATTTTTGGAATTTTGGGTTTAAAACGGGGTTTAAAAGGGTATAATGTAAATTTATAGGTTTCGGTTTGTAAGAATTAGTTTTAAGCTTTTACTTTGCGCAATTTATTTTCAGCAATTTATCGCTTTCTGATGTGTGTTTTGCGTGAACTTTAGCAATTTATCGCTTTCTGATGTGTGTTTTGCGTGAACTTTAGTAATCACCGTTTAGGAACATCGATTAGTTGCTTTTCAAAAAATAACTCGAACTTGACTTAAAAATTGGAAAACGGTTTTTGGTTTGAGAGGCCGGAATATCCGGGCGTTGGTCGAAATAAAATTTCGGCTAACGTACCCAACCCTTTTACCTGGAATTTTTGGTCCAGACTTGCTTTATCCATAATTAGAAACGGAGTCAACTTTTTCAAAATTAAAATTTGTTTTTTTACAAAACCGGTTCCCGACGGGTGGCGACTCTTTAAAAATCGATTTTAAGACTGACTAGTTCAGCACCAATCCAAAAATATTTTATCACTTTTTTAAATTCTTACTTTTTATCTTTTTCGATTTTTTCAAAAAATCGAAAAAGTAGTTAGTTCTAGCCATCATCACTTATGCTGGTAGCTTTTTTTTTTTTCCTTCAAAATTTGGACATTTTTGCCCCTCCCAATAGCAATTAATGATCATTTTTCTAAGGTATTTTACTTCCAAAAGAATAATATGCTCGATGGTTTTTCTTGTGTTGGTAGCTTCTTTTTTTTCAAAATTGGACTTTTTTGCCCCTCTGTGGATACTAGAATTTTGAGGCTTGGAAAATGATTTTCCGCAGACCGCGAACAGTCGCGCCGGACCGGACATTTTCGTAAAACAGCACCGAAAGTATGCTTTATGGTGCTTGAAATGTCTGGGATTTTACGAGGGTCATAGAAATGCCCTCGGAATAGCCATCGGAGTCCCAGAACGTCCCAAAAAGGCTCCGGAACGAAAAACGCGCGAGTTGCGGAGGAAAGGCAGCCCTGGCCGCCCAAGGAAGGCGCCCCTGGCCGCCCTCCAAGGCAGCCCAGCCGCCCTCTAGAGGCAGCCCAGGCCGCCCTCTGGAGGCAGCCCAGGCCGCCCTCCAAGGGCGCCCCAGGCCGCCCTCCAAGGGCGCCCCTAGCCGCCTTCTAAGGCCGCCCTCGACAGCAGCCCAGGCCACCCTCTGTTGACTTTTTGGCCGAGTTTCACCTATAAATACCCCCCAAAACCATCATTTTCTTCATACCTTGAGCCGTGTTGACAACCGCTCTCTTCTCCCTTCTTGCCTACGGTGATTCTTCATCACAAAGCCAATTCTTTACTGCTTTCTGCATTGCATTTCCTTGATAACTTGGATTTGCATACATTAATCACCTAAAATAAGTCCAAATCAAGCTGAAGCTAAGGAGCGGACGTCAACTGCCACAGGTATACTCCGAAACTCTTTTTCTTCAATTTTATTCTGTTATACTGCATTCTACATCATGCATACATGACATTTGCATCTCATGCATACACTTTTTGTCGAAAATATGCCGTTTTAATCACTTATTTTGGCCGCTGCGCCACCAAAATCAAATCTTTCGGCCACAGCGCCGTTAAAATCACTTTTTGGCTATAATGCCTAAACAAACACATTTTTTGCCGCCGCGCCACACCAAAAATCATAATTTTGGCCCCAAGACCTAATAAACCCTTTTTCCCTAGCGGAAACGCACTTTTGGCCAAAAGGCCTAAAAATCAATATTCCCCAACGAAAATCCAATCAAAACACACTTTTGACCTCGGAAGTCATAAAACTCCTTTTTTGGTCCCTAGACCAATTAAATTACATTTTTGACCTCGGAAGTCATAAAACTCCTTTTTCGGTCCCTAGACCAACAAAAACATAATTTTGACCACGGAAGTCATAAAACTCATTTTTTCGGCCACTAGGCCTAAATTTCACACTTTTCGACCACGGACGTCGATAAACTCCATTTCTGACCACGGACGTCAATAAACTCCTTTTTCGACCACGGACATTGATAAACTCCTACATTTCGACCACGGACGTCGATAAACTCCCTTTTTGGCCCCTAGGTCTAAACTCACCTTTCACACACTCATAGCATGCATACATGCATACATCCCCTCCATCGCCTTTAAATAGGCAAGTTCGAACTACATTGACCTTGATCTTTCATTCAAAAGAGAGTATGTAGGCGTATTCGAGATATAACCTCGAATAACAGGTCTCCCCATTCCCGATCATTTCGTCCAAATCTTTCATTCATGCATCACGTTTATTTAGATGAAAAATCAATTGATATGAATGCATGACATAACCTCTGAATCCACCTCGGGTTCGAAGACTAGTGCTTTTCATTCATTGGGGAGATTAACTTAGAAATAGGTTAATCGCAAAACGGAGTCACTAAGGGGTTCTTTCTTAATTTTTCCCCTTTAACAAAATAAATTAAGTGGCGACTCTACACACACGCACACTTCACCCCGAGTGAACATCCTCGATCAACCGACTTCCGTCACGGGATCGGCCCGGTGGCTCGGAGGGTCTGGTAAGGGTTCACAATCTGGCGACTCCACTGGGGAATACACTTAACTAAAGTTAAGTGAGGGTTACCATTACATTCATATCATTGCATATATTTTTCTCCTAACCCTTTTTACAGGAAACAAAAGCTCTTTCCTAAAGAAGCTGTGAAGAAGATTTGGACTTATAAAAATAAAATAAATTGCATTTGCATCTAATGTGCATAGTTTTCAAAAATTGATGATGATGATGATGAGTTTTCAAAAATCATGAAAAAAATGAATTTCAAATGAATTTCTTCTCTCTCTACAAAACTTCTTGTGAGTCGAGATAACGAGTAGCGCTTGATTGACACATCTCCTCGATGATGCCAACGGATAGCGAAAGTGTCCCACCTTGGTGCCGAAAACCACTTTTAATCTTTTTAGGGGTGGCCCAAAAGTAAGCGTACTGTTGGAACCACGCGAAACTCTCTGTTTCACACGTGGCGAGGTATATCCTTACTTTAGGCGCACAAGGGTCCCTATTAGCCACTCAGTTTTCTCATTCAAATTAGAACATTCCCTTTAGGATACCCTTGATGAGACCTTTGCATTCATCCCATGACATTAAAACGAATTATGGCGTGATAGATGTATGCATTCATGCATTCATACCATATACATACCACCTATAAATAGGGGGGAAATAAAAAATGAGTGGTAAAACCAAGAGTGAAAAAAAAGAAAGGAAAGGAAAGAGTAAGGAAGGGAATGAGAATGAATCACCTAAGATCAATGTACTTGGACAAAGAGTCTACCCTACCTTTACCTTATACCTTTACCATACCCTATAGAAAGAAAGATCTAACCCTTTTGTCCTCTATCCATACAGGTACTTACCCCACAAGTGCCATCACCTACTTTCGAAATACCAACAAGTTCTACACCTTCCCTAATGGCCTCTTTGGACAATATCAGAGCCCTGTTAAAGGAACAAGCCGATGAGATCAATGCCCAAATGGAAGTTAGAGTGGAAGCTAGGATCACTGAAGCCCTAGCCAACCAGAAAGCTGCCTTACTATCTGAATTGGGAATTGGGGCAAAAGGAGCCTCAACCTCTGGAAAGGAACCTACCACTACTACCCCTGTCATTAATTTGGAGGATCAACCCTCTAAGACCCCTAAATCTGAATCTCAAAAGACGAAAGACAAACTTAAGGCTTTGGAAAGATCAATCACTGCCCTAAAAACCCACAAAGAACTTGTGGACATGGACTCCTTGTCTCTGTTCCCTGATGCTAGACTACCCACTAAGTTTAAGATGCCCAATATGGACAAGTTTGATGGAACTTCCTGCCCTAAAACCCACCTGAACATGTATGTGGGAGCCTTGAATCCCTTTGGCTTAAGTACCGAGCTCCTAGCTCAACTATTCCCACAATCCCTCACCGGTGCTGCCCTAAGATGGTTTGTAACCCTTGACAGATCTAAGATCAAAACTTGGGAGGACATTTGCAATGCCTTTAATACCTAGTATAGCTATAACATTGAAGTGGATGTGACCCGAAGGGAACTTGAAACCACCAAACAAAAGAACAATACACCCTTCTCTTCGTTCCTTACAAGATGGAGGGCAAAAGCCGCCCAAATGATCAACCGACCTTCTAAACAAGAACAAGTTGACATCATCATAAAAAACCTACTCCCAATTTACCAGTCCCAACTTCAAACTCAATACCTACCTACCTTTCAATCACTTATAGCTACTGCCACTAAAGTGGAAGACCTTATCCAGTTGGGTCAACTCAAAGATAACTCAACCAGATATAAGAAACCAAATCCTACTGGTCCAAACAAAATAAATGAAGTGGCCAGTATCACTCCAACCAACCCTTTAACCTAAGCAATAACCAACCCCGAAGAAACTATACCGATCTGGGAATGCCAATCACTTTAGTTTTTCGAGAAGCAGTAAAGGCCGGATACTTAAACCATTGGAGGCAAGACCACCACCTAACCTATTACCTTTGAACTACAAAACCAATGAATATTGTGAATTCCACCAAGGAAATGGGCACAAAACTGAAGCTTGCTGGGCCCTTAAAAGGCAGATTCAAGACTTGGTTGACAATGGGTCAATTATGCCCAAAACTAAACCAAACATCAATACCAACCCTTTACCCAACCATAGGGTGAATGCCATTAGCTCCCAAGAGGAATTGTTTGATCCTTTCAAGCTTTTCCTGTAAATGAACAACATTTGTGTCTTAGATCTGAATGACCTGTCCGAAGAAGTGGATGCCATAACCCGAAGTGGAAGGCAATATGAACTCATCATCCTGGAGAAGGTATCAAACCAACCAAGGGGAGGAACCCCTGAACCAAAACAGGACCCTGTCCTAACCCAGTTAAAGAAAACCCAAGCAAGAGTAATATGGGAACTTTTAGCCTCATCTTTTCCTCACCGCCAAGCTCTTTGCAAGGCACTAAGCCAACTCCAAACATCGGTTGAAGTGAGTCTGGAAACACTTGTGGCCACTTTAACCCAAGCTTCTAAAGTACAAAATATTGGGTTTTCAGATGAGGATCTCCCAGAAAATAAGGGTAACCATAATGAAGCCCTTTACATCACAATCCAAACTAGGGATAAAACTGTACCCATGGTGCTTATTGATAATGGGTCAGCTCTGAATGTATGCTCTCTAAGAGTAGCTAGCTATTTGGGTCTGGAGGTCTCCGACTTTACACCTTCTGACCAAATAGTAAAGGCATATGACAACACCCGAAGAGAAGTCTTAGGGGTTGCTACCTTATCAATCACTATTGGGCCATCTAAAATGGAAATCCCTTTTCAAGTTATTAATGTCCCTACCTGTGAACCCTTACCGGAAGCCCTCCGAGCCACCGGGCCGATCCCACGAGGGAAAGTCGGTTAGCCGGGGATGTTCACTCGGGGTGTTGGAATGTGTGTGTGTAGAGTCGCCACTTAATTTATTTTGTTAAAGGGGAAAAATTAAGAAAGAACCCCTTAGTGACTCCGTTTTGCGATTAACCTATTTCTAGGTTAATCGCCCCAATGAATGAAATGCACTAGTCTTCGAA
>CANUEY010046241.1:0-10914 GCA_948099555.1 Croton setiger
TATATTTATATATATATATATATATATATATATATATATATATATATATATATATATATATATATATATATATATATATATATATATATATATTGATATTGGTAATTGATGTATTTGAATTGCTTTAGTTGTGCAGGACCTTTTTTCATCTGGAGTGATTAAATCTGCTACAGATTTCCAAGTATACAAGGAGGTTGCTGGTCTCTCAGGGCTTGACTTTGCTTACACAGATAACAGTGCCGTATATCACACAAAGGTCTGATGTGCATTTTATTTCTTTTCTCTTCTTATTCTTCTCCTCTTGTTCCTTCCCTTTCCGAAGGAATGTGGTATGCCTTGGTTTGACATGTTCCTTGTTAGGTGTAAGATCATGTGGCTACCCTTTGAGCTGTCTATAATGAAACCAATATTTCTTTGATATTGTTTTGTGTGATCTGATTCTGAGTTGGTTTTATTAGCTTCAAACAGAGGACTGTATGCCAAAATCTGAAAGTTTGGACTCAGTCTTGTGCATTTGTTATCTACAAATTGAAACACTTTCTGCATATTGATGGTACGACGGTATGGCATGAATGATGAACTGACAATGTGCGTTAATTGGTTTTAGACCTAAAGAAGCATATTATTAGACATTTGAACTGCATGTGCTGAGCTGCTTGTTCTCCTTTTTTCGTCAAAGTGTCAACTGATTTATTATACCTATTTTACGTTTTTTCCCAAACAGAAGAATGAATAGAAGGGAACACCTTTTGCTTTTTTTTTTGGTTTAAATTTGAAACGGAGTGGTGGTGTGGTGGATCTACATGGATAAGTGTGTGGTAAAGTTACCCCAATTTTTTCTTGTAGGTCCCTAAAATTTGTAAGAATTTTTTTTATTTAAACCCACAAAAAATTTTAGAGAAGTCCAACTTTATATATGGAAATATCCTTGGTTTTCCACTCATAGGATGATTATTTTTATATATTTTGTTAAATAGTCAGCATAAATAGAATACAATCAATAACATATTTACTTGTATCTGTGTAATAAGAAAATTTGGAAAGTTTCCTTGCAGAATGACAAATTAGATCTCCTCAAATCTGGATCTCTTCAGCATCTCGGAGAAAATGTGCTTGCTCTTTTACTTCAGATAGGTCCAGCACCTCATCTTCCTACAGGCAAGGCTATTGGAGAAGAGGGACAAAATGGCTACGATGCCGCTATATTTTTTGACGTTATGGTACTCCATGCTGTTACTGGAATGCCATTCTTAACTTTGCATTCAGATATTCATTGTTCTTGTTCTGGTACCTGATAAGATGTTTGCTACCTTTTTTTTTCTTTCAATCTCAGGGGACATATATGATCGTATATAGTCAACGTTTTGCCAGCATGCTTCACAATTCAGTGATAATGCAATCACTTCTAATATGGACAGCTTCAGTGTTCATGGGTGGTTTTCCAGCTCTCGTTTCATTGGGATTGTCATTTCTCAGTTCCATTCTTATGTTGGTGTTTTCTATGGCTTTTGCTTTAGTTGCGGCCTTCATTCTTCCCCTAATATCTCCATCACCAGTGCCCTATATTGCAAGCCCATGGCTAGTAGTTGGGTTATTTGTTGCACCTGCACTTATTGGGGCATTGACGGGCCAATATTTTGGTTACCTAATTCTTCAAAAGTATTTATCAAATGTGTATTCCAAGCGAAAGCAGCTATCATCTGTTATCCAAGCTGATTTGATCAAGTTAGAGGCTGAAAGATGGCTGTTTAAAGCTGGTTTTGTACAGTGGCTTGTTCTTCTGATCTTGGGTAATTATTACAAAATCGGGTCGTCTTATTTGGCACTTTTTTGGCTAGTTCCACCGGTGTTTGCATGTAAGTTCACATTGAGGACGTCCTAAGTGTTATAAGAAAGAAAAAAAAATAAAAATCAACATGCCCTTTTTAACAAGGTTTTTCCAAATATTTTAATATCCAGATGGCTTGCTTGAAGCAACTCTAACCCCAGCTCGATTGCCAAGGCCTCTCAAACTTGCTACCCTGTTGATGGGCTTGGCTGTGCCAATTATAATTTCTGCAGGAACATTCATCCGCTTGACTGCCACAGTAATTGGGATTATGGTTCGATTTGATAGGTAAATTATAATTACATTATTACCTGGTTCCTTAAAGTCCATTCTTTGGGTCTTTGGTTTCAAGTTCTGGCATTAACCAATGGTCATATGGTTTGGTGAAGGTCTGTCTAGATAAAGGAAACTGTTCTTTAATTCTTTTCTTTTCGTTAGAAAACTAGAAAACATACAACTGTCTCATTTTCCCACTACTTATTATTGCTGTTCTTATATTCCGAATGGAAGTGAAATATCATCGAAATTTTTAAAACAAATAATTATCGTTGAGAATATTATTCTTTTGTTATGGTGAGGGACTGGGGCTTCCAGCGGTGTGTGAAAATAATGATGATGGTGGTGTGGTGGGTTGTCGGATAGTAAGAATGGCCATGGTGAAGGTGGTCAGTGGTGTGCTTAGGTTGTACTGTGGTGGTATCAGAATTGATGCTGGTGGAGATTCATATTACTGATGGTGATTGGGGGGCACTTATGCTATTGGATGCTTATTGTAGTTCTTAATAATTTCAATGCTCTTCTTTTGGGTGTTACTGGTGACAGTGGGGGCCTTACTCTCTATTCGTTGAAGATGGTTTTACCAAAGGTGATGGTGGTTTTATTGGTTTTAGGTGACCAGGAAAAAGTAAAGTATGCTTGGAATTTTTCCTATTTCAAGATAAATTGGAATCATATGGAATTCTATGCGTGAAAGTAGGTAAATAGTTTTTGGTTTTTTTCAGCATAGAATGTTATGAGAAACAGGCAGAGCAGTTTTCCAAAGAGCATTAAATTGGAAATTGTTGCTTTTAAATCATATAATATAATTTTGGTGATCTTTTCATATAAATTTTTTTTGCAAAGATTCCTTTGTTTTCTATGTGCAAGCAAGCCTTAAGTTTTTCATAACCACTTATGTGCTGACACTAAGTGGGTTCGGAATGGTAGAAGGTCTATGCAAACTGTTCCCTTAAAAACATCAGTAGACACCTACCGAAATGTTGGCAACTTGTCGTCCATCAACTTTCTAAAGCTATATAATTTGTTTGACAGTATATTCTTACTTCGGTTTATTTTTTTCTGGAATTGATTGCATTAGATTATAATTTCTGATTACATTGTAATTTTGTGCAGGAACCCTGGAAGCACTCCTGAATGGCTAGGAAATGCAACTATTGCTGTTTTCATTGCCGTTATCATATGCTTCACTCTGATTTACATCCTTTCATATGTCCACCTTTCAGGTTCCATTTAATATGATTTCTTTACTTTTTGCATGCCATATTGACCCTCTTGTACAATACTAATTAAGCTATTAGGTGAACTGCATTCCTGATTGAAAAATTATATGGTGAAAAACTTGTGTAAGCCATTTGGCTGCAAACATTAAGGTTGGCTGGTGTATGAAAAATGCATTTTTAGAAAGCTTGATCCTAATGAAAATTAAGTTCAGATGATAATTTATCTTTTTGAACGTTTACCCAAAAAGTTTCATCGCTATCTCATCTTTGCTGATGTTGGTTCTTAATTTTGTGGTGCATGGATAAGTTATTTACCTGAATGTGGAGATCCAGAGCATCAGCATGTGGGGATTGAGCATTTATATATCAACAGTCAACCTAATTTAGAATCTGCATTAGCATTTTCTTTTAAATGGAAGCTTATCATTGGGATTTAAATTAAGGGGGATTTAATGATTATTCAACTGACTATATGCCTTGGAATCAAATTTTGTAACTACACTAACTAGTGTTCTATTGTTGTCTAGGTGCTAAAGGATCAATCATCATTGCAACTAGTGTCCTGTTTGGTGTCTCACTCATTTTGGTGGTATCCGGTATTGTTCCTCCATTTACTGAAGACGCTGCCAGAGCTGTGAATGTAAGTTTCTATTTGAATTAACTACGATTTATTTGGGTAATTCATAAAAGATCGTACTTTGCAAATGGTTCTTAGAGTTGGGAAATTATGATTACTTGCGTTGTTTAATACTCTGTAAAATGAAGGTGCAGAGTTTTTATTGTATGAGAAAACAAATTTTAAATTGAATTGTATTTAAGTGCTCTGCACCATGGATTTATCAGGTGTGCTGTTTTTCTCTTATTCTGCAATCACACAAGTGATATTATCAGAATGTTTCTTCTATTCTCACTACTGAACTGATTAGATAAAAGACTTTTGATATGTTCAAACCAAACATCTCGAGAAACTTATTGTTTTATGTTGGATGTTACAAAATGCTAGGGTAATTCAAATGCTCAATTGACTTTTATTTATACTTTTAATTGAATTCCATATGCTACTGTTTGCAGATCGTGCATGTTGTGGATACCACAGGAAGCTATGGTAATAAGCAAGATCCTAGGTCATATTTATCTCTATTTTCATCAACACCTGGAAACTTGAGGAAGGAGGTCGAACAAATTAAAGAAGGATTTTCATGTGGCAGAGACCAGGTTGTTGATTTTGTCACTTTCTCGGTAGAGTATGGCTGTTGGGCCCATGAGAACTCAGACAATGAAAGCGGATGGAGTGACACAGATATTCCTGCACTGCTTATTGATAGTGATACCAAAGGGAATGAAAGAATAACTAAAGTGTCAATTGATACTAAAGATTCTGTACGTTGGACACTAGCAATCAATACTGAAGAAATTGGAGACTTCATTTTTACAGGTATGCTTAGCTTAGTGCTGTGCATTCTCATTTGATTTGACATAACGTTATATGATATCAATCTCATTTAGCTTCTAAACCTTTAATGGGAAATTATATAAGATCCCCAGGCTATCTCAAGACTAGGATATCATCAAAATGTTGTTTCTGGCTCTTTTAAAGAAAGATTGAAGGAGAAAAAATTTATCCCAAATCATGGTCTGAAATAGATAACTTTTCCATTTTTATCTGAATGTATTGGAACCTTGTTTTTCCTGAGAAACATTGATTATTAACACTATTTGTACCGCATGTTTTTTTTTTCCACATTGATTTTCATAAAGATTTTAATAGTATGATTTTGTTTTCTTTTTATTCATTCTTTTGATGCATGGTTGTCACATCAGCATGTATTTTTTTAATACCAATTTCAAAATTTTGAACTTGGAATGCAGGTGATTCGGAGGAATTAATTTCAGTCGGCAACAAGAGCAGCGTAGATGGATGGCATATAATTCAGTTTTCAGGAGGGAAAGAAGCTCCAAGGAAGTTTGAGTTAGTCCTATTTTGGTTGAAGAAATCCATGAAATCGGAGGGAAAACGGCCCCTGTTGAAGCTAAGAACAGATGTTGATCGATTAACGCCAAAAGTTAAGAGAGTTCTTAAGAAGTTTCCCAAATGGTGCTCTCAGTTTGGGAAGTCTACTTCTCCCTACAATTTAGCATTTCTGAGTGATCTTCCTGTTCATTTCTAGGTAACAATTTTAAACTTCAACTGTCATGTCTTCCTGTTTCTTGGATCTTCTTACGTAGAGAACTGAGAAATAAAAGAACGCCATACCATACTTTGTTTAATCTTTAGGATTCGTATTAGGAGAAAATAAAATTTTTTGAATGATCTACACTGTTACTCTAATGTATCTCCTTTCACTGTATTCATATTTATAATTTTTTCATTGACGTAATAATGACTAAATATAATTCACATATCATAGTTAAAAGAATTTTCATTATTAGTAGATAAGTGGTTACAATGAGAAAATATATCCTCGTGATAATTTCATCCATATAGATTTTGGAAAAGTTCCATTTTTAAGCCGCAGGGGAGTGGTGGTTTACAGCGGAGATGGAGGTGACAGTGGCTGGAGTTTGGAGATAAGTTGTCGGTAGGGTTGAGCACAGGGCAGGTTTCTTAAAATCCATCCCCATTGTTATTACTCGTCCCCGTTGTGAATTCGAATTTGCGAGGGCAGGTTTCTTAAAATCCATCCCCCAAATAGATTTTTATTACTCGTCCTGCTGTGAATTCGAATTTGCGAGTCGCTGATTGGATGGCAGGTTAAAAAAGAGTTTTTCGGATTTTACAATTAATATCTAAAATTTTAAAAAATATTTTTTAACCACTTTACTAACAAATAATAACTGATACTTAATATAATCCGAAAAATAATATACATTAAATCATAAATTTTAACTCAAAATAACAAGAATTTATAACCAACAAATCTTTCTCAGCAACAAATTATAAACTTTAAATAATAAAGCCTTAAAAACAATAAATTAACACGAACAAATCCATCAAATTAATATAAATAAATCCTTCAAAATGTCAAATTAACATAAATAATATTTCATAACAACATCAAATTTACTTTAATGTCCTTAAGCAGGGCAGGTTTCAGATTAGGGATCATAAAATCCGCCTCGCCTCGAACCCGCTACGGGTTACATAAAATTTGCCTGTGTCATTTTTGAATAGGTAAAATTCTCCCTGTACGAGTCGGATCAGTGCGGATACCTGTTGGATCAGGTAAAATGAGCAAGCCTAATTGTCAAAGTAGCCCCTGAAATTTATAAATTTAATTCAATTATGCAAGTATTTGAAGGGGTTTGAAGACAAATAACATATATTAATGAAAACTAAATAGAAAAATTATAAGAGAATATCACACTTTTAACTTTTGAAAAAAAAAAAATATCACATAACCATTTGAAATTAAAGAAATAACATTTTGTTGCTCTTTTTCTTTTTTTTTAACTTTTATTTTTATTATTAATTAAACAAAAAATAAAAATAAAAATAAAAAAATTTCAGAATATTTCAAAGTAAAACATAGGCAGCAAGCATCTTCTTCGCTTCCTATTGCCATTCACCGTTGTTCACCATCGGAATGGCCCAGCCGTCAGCATCAATCACCAACCCAAGCAACGGCAGCTTCAACTGGTATACCACAACTTCAGCAAATAACAATTTTAATGATGTTTTTTGAGTTTTAGTTTTGGGTTTTCTTAAACCTAAAAACTTTAAATCGTTTATTTCTTGTGATTACGGTGATGGATTCCAGTATGAGGTCACTGGACGAAAGCCCAAGTAACGAGGAAGATTTTGATACCCGTCTTGTCGTCGTTCTTTGGCCGAAAAAAGTCACATTTTGCCGCCAACAGACTGTTTTTTGCATTTTCAATGACATATGATAGAGTCACGAGAAAGTACAGTCATATTTGGAATTTACGAGTCGAAAACTTTCCAATTACATATCATTTGTCAAATTTTATCATTGTTACAATTTTCTGGTGACTGGCGGTGGCTAGAGTTTCTATGCGAATAAGATGAATATGACATAACTTTCTGTTATGTTTTATTGAATTGTATTGAAGTTTTTTCTGAAGTTGAATTGTATTAGAGTTGACGTTTATTGAATTGTAGTAATTATTTATTTATATTCATTCTACTGTATTCTAATGATTTTTATTCATTGTACTAATTTATTGATTTATACTAATTTATATTAATTTATACTAATTTCTATTAGTTGTATTGATTTCTATTGATTTACACTAATTTTTATTGATTTACATTAATTTCTATTCATTGTATTGATTTGTACTGATTTTTATTGATTTGAACTAATTTTCATTCATTATATTGATTTGTACTAATTTTTACTAATTTTTATTCATGCTAATAATTTGTATTAATTTCTACTAATTCATATAGATTTGTAATGATTTATACTGATTTTTATTCATTCTACTAAGTTGTATTGATTTGTACTAAGTTATATTGAATTCTAATCAGCAGATATCTATTTTCGTCATCGATTCATATTTAATCGGCGCGTGCAGCGGCTATTGGAACCCAATGACGGTGATCTGACAACTCTGGACTTAGCCGAAAGTCAGTTTCACGCTGGAAGGTGCGTGCTGGTGGTGGTGGTGGTTAGAGGTTCGAAGCAGCTGTCAAAAAATTTGAAAAAATGGGATGTTTGATTTTCTTTTTTTTTTTAAAAAAAAATAAATTTATTTTTTATTAGATAAAGGCAACTTTGAAATTTTTGGCATTCTTTTTTCAAATGTGTTATTTTACTAATTTTGAAACTTTTGTGTTTTTTTTTTTTTAAAGAAACTATAATTATGCCATATTACTAAGAAATTATAGCAAATAACACATTTTTTCCATTTAAAAAAGAGAATAGCATAAATTTTTAAAAATTAATAAAATAGCATCTATATTTATTAGTGGACTAAAATACCCTTTTTGTGTTTAAATCATATTTAACTTATTATTATTTTTAGTTAATTTCGGTTAGTAGGGAGATTTCGGTTTCCTTTTGTGAGAAATATAAACCGAATCTCAAATGGATTCTTTCAAATCTTCTTATTCTCCTTTCAAGATTTTTCTTTATCCATCTGTGTCATTAAATTTCATTAATTTTTGTCATTGGATTGTCTATGTTATCATTAAGATTGGTCATCGAATTGTCTCTATTTTCATTAATATTCTTCATAACAATTACTTCTAATTTTCAAAGGGTAAGTTTTTCACGATTGTTTCTGCATTCTGTTTCATCTTTATTAGTTGCTTATGCTTCATCAATTTTTTTTGTTCAACAGTATGTTGTTTCTTTTGTGTGTTTCATCAATGTTTTCTGATTCAACATTCTTATCTCTGTTTCTAGTTTATACTAATTATGTTTCGTCTGTGACGTCCCTAACCAAAATCATACATCATGCATATCGTTATTATAGACATAATGCATTTTTACGGTTTAATTGCATAAGAGTTTATTTAGTAAATAAATGATTATTTACTTGTTAAGGAAATTATTTACAAACATTTTAGAAATTAAATTGAAACTATATAAATGATTAAATTTTTAGGACTCGTAATTGTCGATACACGTAAACGAGGAGATCCGCTAGAGTTTTTATTTGACACAATCGTTTAAATTGCGGTGGTGCAAATAATTAGAGGAGTAAATATAAATTAATAAAAGGAAAATGAATTGATTAAATATTTTCATTTTTAGATTTGAATTTTACGATAACGTTATAAAAATTTCAGTTCCACTGGTATTGACGAGGTACCGGAGTCGGTAAATATTTTTTTTCTGAATATTTAAATAATAATAACAACAACAATAATATATGTATAAAAACAGAAAAGAGAATGAAAATACATATGTAAACAGAAACGGGATAAGAAGTGAGTAAAGGTTGGAAATTGTTTTTGTTTAAACAAAAGTTTAGTGATAGAAAGCAAAAACAGATGAAAACAGAAAACAGAGGAAAAGAAAGAGAAAGAAAAGAAAAGAGGAAAAGAACTCATCTTCTTTGAAAGGAGGATTCTGTCACTTTTCTATCTTTATTAACTCTCTTGTATTTATCCCTAGAACAGCCACATAATACATTACTCAAAACATATGGACCTAATAGTGTATTAGCAAAACAAATGATCCTAAAAGTATACAAACCAAACAAATAAGTTAGGTCATATCTTACTCTTAGACACTTGAATAATTCTCTCTTAAAATTAAGTAAATATAATTAAAATAGCTGGAAATATTATTGCTTTTGAAAGACAAATTTGGAGTACATACACTTTTCAATATATTTAAATTAGGTCAACCTCAGGATGTTACAATAATTCTTCAAGAAAAATTTAGATAATTATGATTTAAATATTAGAGATTATAGTTATCATCTTCTATTTTATCTATAAAAGGAGTGAATATTTTTATCTAAAATGCCTCTATCAACATTTTTAAATTACATTTCTACTTAAAATATAATTGACTAAATTATCTTTAATTTTTTAATTTGATTGATTACACTCTTTTAAAAAAAATGACTGGTTACATTTTAAGTTTATAAACTAAAATTAAAATTAAGATTTCAATTTTTATTATGACAAAATAATTTTTTCATTAACTAAATTATTTTTTTTAATTTTTTATTAGTAATTTCCTAATTAAGAATTAAATTATTTATTATTATTATTATTATTATTATTATTATTATTATTATTATAAAAGCAATAAAAAACTATATTCAAAATTTTTAAACAACTAATAAATACTACTATTAAAAAAAAAACTTTTATGATAACATAAGATTTATCAAACTAACGGCTCAAATACAAATAGAAAATAATTTATTATTTACAAATAATTATAAATATATAACACTTTTTTTAAAAAAAAATTATCCAATATAGTTAAATATATTTACAATTTATTTTGATATGTAAGGATTCTAACAAACATGACATTTATACTAAAATCATATGTAATTCATAAAAATAATTTAATATACTATATATGAAATTAAAAATAGATTAACATAAAGTAAAAAAATAAAAAATACAAATATATAACGAGCATATTAAAAACTGGTATATATTTAAATAAGTTAGTTTTATCATTATTGTTTCTATATATACAGTGTATATTTCTCTTTGTTTTGTACAATACACTCTTTTAATATGTCCATTGTTTATATGATATCAGAGGCAATTGTGGCTAATATACTCTTCTCTATGTTAATTGTTTATAAGCCTCTTTTTTGGCTAGATAAGTATCATGTTTTTACATATTATATTATTTAATTTTTATATTTTTAAGTCTCAATCTTTTTCTTTAACAGGATATAAATAAGACGATTTTTTTGGTAGCACGAATAAAAAATCATATGGAATAAATTTAAATATTTATTTTACGAGATCGGTGTATTTGAATTAGTTGTGAATTTTAGACTCCAAGGTAATTAATATCCATATAAATTAAAAGATGTCGAGACACAATAGAGCTTTTGAGAAAAAAAAAATCTTCAAAAGTAATTGATTATGTATTTTTAAAATAATAATTGTAATTTTTATTTAATTTTTTATGCACT
>CANUEY010046347.1:0-58154 GCA_948099555.1 Croton setiger
TATATATATATATATATATCAGATTTGTCAAGACTACTATGACATAGACATAGAAGTTCAAATAATTACTTGAGATGAAGCCTTTGAGGCCAAAAGTACTTCATCATCAACTTCTTCTTTTCTAGAAAGACCAATTGGAGAGCAACTAAATAATCTATCAAAAAATTTTTATAAGAATATAATTATTCCTAAACATCTTAAATTTGATTTCATAGTATGAAAGGGTACTATTAACATCTTAAGAGTAAAAGAGAGAAAGAGGGACTAGGAATTCTTTTATGAAGCAATCTCAGTCATCATCGTTTAGTTGAGTCATGGTTAGGAGGATTGATTAATCCTTCTACTTGAGTTATAATGCCAAAGGTTAGAACCTCAAAATCAAAAATCATACTTTATCTACCCAATTATGTCTATTGTCATTAATTTTGATCCTTTTACGGCTAGGAGTGTTATGTAAGTCTACTTGTTGAGTAGATCAAGATGGAATTCTTATTAAAGTGTTCGCATTGTGATCTTGTAATGAGAGATATAGGTTAGAGGAAAGTTTGAGGGTGGTTGAAGAGGAATTTCTAAAAGTTTGTCACCTTAGGACGTAAAAAATATGACTTGTCTCTTAATCTAAAGGTGATAGGAAAGAGAAAATAACATTAATATAGCCGATTTTACAGGTCTTCTCTTTAGTTTTTTCTCTGGCACATGTGGTATTGTTCTTATACCTCTTAGTTATTTTGGGAGCATATTGCATTTTTGTATGTCTGTAGGAGTGACCTCGCTCATAGAACTCTTTCCCTTCTTGTATTCCTATGGCAGGGATTAGATTCTGAGGTGGCTAGATCAATGAATTTCACAGAAAATTTTTCTTTTTAGTTCTTGAGAAACTCTTTCCTTTGATGTGTATCTCTTTTCTGGTCCCCTTTGGCCTTTTTGAAGTGGGCTAGAGATTGCTTTCATTTATGATCAAATATATACTCTTAGTAGAATTCAAGGGAGAATTTATCATTTTGGGTCTATTGAGGTTCTTCATATGCTCTTTCCCAATTCAAAATGAAAGCAAGGTCTATATCTTCTAGTCTTGAACATAGTTAAAAAGAAAGCAAGAGTTACATTAGAGATTTATGGTAGCAAATAAGATGATGTAGAAATAGATACTCATGATCTACTAAAGGTCATAACCTGCAACCCTCGTTAAGCTGGTAAAATTACCTTAATACCATGTCAAGATTAAGAGTTTTTATTTTTAAGGTGTCTAATAGCAACATAAGCTTTTTCATATGTCGTCAGCTTAATGTTGACAAGTTGGTAAAATCTCCACTTCAGTTGTTAGGAATGTGAAAGTGAGCCTCATTTTCTTGCTCTATTAATAAAAGCTTATCTATAAAGGATAATTAAGCGATCCATTGTTTGCCTATAGGATTTTCTGGCTGCCTCAAAATTAAACATTCTAGTGACCAGTTATTTTTGGGTTTTTAACTATAAAAAGGGGGTTGTGAAGAATTATGAAGTTTAAGGTATGAATTTTGGATAAAGTTAAGGCTAAAGGCAATAAATAATCCTTACATATTAATGATAACACTGATCAGGGCAATCTTATGGTGGAGGAGAAATTCACCTACCACAGGGAGGATAAGGGCTCACAGACCATATAAGAAGTGATTCTCAATTATTAGAAGTTAATGAGTAAGAAGCCAGTGCTTAGGCCTGGATAGATCAGTGTCAAAAACATATCTAAGTAAGGTTAGCAGACATTATAGTTATTGAAGAGTAGATAAAGCTTTTAAGTGTAGTGAAATTCAAAACCCTCTTAGTTTAACGAGCTATTAAAATAGGTAGAATGGATCTCCTTTAAGCCTTTTGAAAATTCAGGTTAGGTTTTTAGAGGTCACGCTTCAACTATCTCAATAGATAGAAAGGGGCTATTATCCCTAGTTCTATATACAGACTCGACCCACTCGTTCTTATTATACCACCCGAAGTTAACGAGGTTAGGGTTGGGATTTTTACATAACTAAAAAAAGAATACATGAAAGAAAAATAACTGTGTAGAAAAAACAAAAAAAAAAAAAAGAAAAAGGTACCTGGTTTTTATCGGTAAGTTAGGTTACAATTAGATATGGAATGACTTGAAGGTTACCTAGACTAAGGAAATGATGGAACTTGAAAGAGATAAAGATGTTTATAGAAAGTTGAAGGAAATAAAAGTGAAGTAGAGGTGAAGCATGTGATATTTATGAAGGGAATGATTGGCGAAACCCAGAAAATAAGAACATTCGTGTCCTTGGGAAGCTTATGATTCCTTAGAATATGTTGGGAATTTTAGTGATTAGGTGTCGAACCATTGTAAGATACGCAAAGGGTAAAAGGGACTTTAACCAAGGTTCAAGAAGATAGTATAAGTGATTATTTAAAGCGATATGACGGTAAACTTTTCCGTCATGATTTTCTACTAGTTATTGCCATTTGAGCATTTATCTAGTGAGCTCACACGATGATGTTCAAGGTTTAACCTGGATATCTAAAAGGTCATATTTTCTAAGTTAATGATAAAAAATGATGTAGAGTAGCTAATTAAAGCTCACTCAATATTGAAAATCAAAGATAAGACTGAATGACTTGCATTGGCGGAACTTCTATTGGAACTCACTTTTGCTCTGGCCTTATTCCAGGCCTGAAGGCGACCTAGGCTTGACATTAATCAATAGCCTAATGGATTACACTTGAAGCTCAGTTAATAGATAAAAAACTTTAGCGACTATTACCTTTAGCTCGACCATGAGCTGAGGTAGTTACTACCAAGAAAGAAGGATCCAATCACAGGGTGGCTAGCTCAACCATGTCTCAAGGCAGTTATAACCTAAGAATAAGGGAAACAATCAAAGGGCTATATATGTTCGCCCAAAATATCTCTATAAAATTTATATCATCGAGATTAAAGTTGTCTCTATATAATTAATTAATTAAATTCAAATCATATTCTAATAAAGAATATTATTTAATTATTAATTAATGAAATTTAAATTAAATTCTATAAAAAATAATATTTTAAATATTAATTAATTAAATTTAAATTATGTTTTAATAAGAAATACTATATAATTATTTATAATTGATCAATTATTTTATTATTTTAATTATTAATTATATTGAATTAAGAAATATTATTTTAATTTGTATTAATAATAGTATTCTTAATATTAAACTAAGAAGAACTTTTATGCAGATTTGTCATGATATGTGAATTTGGAAATATAAATTTCCACAGATCAATAGATTGTTCCACAGTTTATGGGTATTTCTCCTCACAAATCCACAAATTATAAAAAATTTATAGAGGGCGTGATAATTATTTAAACCTCCAAATTAGCTTCCGCATCAAATAAACTACAAAAACATTACAAAATTATTTTTGGTCTCCCCAACTCAAGTTGAAACAATAGTCTTATGTGAGTATAAACATTATTACCAAATTTGCAAGATTTTATCTTCATTAATTTTCAAGTCATCAAATATTACTAATAAAAATTCATTGGTCAAATAAATTTTATATTCTGTCATACGTAGAAATTTAATTTTATAAGTTATTAAGTATACAATTATTTTTGTTTTGTACAAGTAATTTGAAATTAATAAACATAACTGGGAAGGAGTAGTAGTAATGAAAGCCTAAATTTCAAAGTATTTGTAATTATTTTAAAGTAAATTTATGACTTTATTTATATTTGATGAATATTATTATTTAAATTGATACAAATTTTTTCTATATTTTTCAACTAATTAAATATAAGTAAAAAAATTAAATATTATAAAATCAAATAACGAGTGTATAAACGAACGGATACTTACAATAGACGTAAACTTTGAGATATTTTTTAGAAGAGTATTGTTATGGATAGGATAGATTTTTTTTATAAAGTAAAGGCATTGAAAATGATATCCAAAGTGTAAAAAGACACAGTTAAATAGTGTAGCATATAGTTAAAGTTTGACTAATCTAATTATAAAACCACTAAATTAGTTAAAAAGAAGATAAGTAGGAGGTGGATTTAAATTTTAATTACCAAAGGGTGATGGATGAGCCTATTTTAATTGGAGGTAGGTGGATGGATCATCATAATATACGTGTGGGTTTTGCCTTATTATTCTTTGTCTTGCTTCGGTTATTAATAAATTAACATTAAATTAAAAAGGTTAATCTCTTTAATTTGTAATGATGAAATCTAAATAAGTTAGTTGAGAAAAAGAAAAATACTACTTTTAAACTGTAATTTCCATCAGTTTTAATTCTCAAAGATCCCATCTTCCAAATAGTTGTATTTTTTTTTTTTCAATTTTAAATAAATCAACTTATTTTTAAATTTATAATACCCAAATTACCCATGTCACTTGCCAGAAATTCTTTACTTTTGAAGGCAGGGCAGAACAACTACTCTGCAATCAAATCTATTAATGAACTCCATACTCGATAAATAACAAATTTATTAATTTCGGTGACTACAAACCGTTTAATATTGGTTTAAAAAACAAACAATTTAAAAAATATATATGTATATTTCGTTCATTAGAAAAGAGTACAAATTGAGATATAAATTTACGATGTTACATGAATTTAAGACATTTTGAATTTTTTTCCAATTGATGGTTATTCGATTTTTCAATCTTTTTCAAAAATCATCTATAAAAATTTTTAATGAATCTTATAATATCAGCTCTCAACTTTTATTTAAAGAATAAATCCGTAACAAACTCATATTGCACCCATTTTCAATAAACAAAATAATTAAAAAACCGGATACATATAAAATAATCCAACAACATCAATGAAGGAAGATTAAAATTTCTCCAAAATAGAAAATAAAATCCTCAAATAATTAGGAATTAAGTCTAAAATCGGGTAAAAACAAATACATAAATTGACAAAAAAGCTTGTACGCTAGTTAAGAGAAATTGGAAATTGGGTTGTGAAAAGAAGGGATTCTTATATTGGGAGACGAACAAGAAGGCGGACTTCCTAACTTTTATGGGTCATTTATTACCTTACAGTTTCCATATTTTTCATGCAATTCCATCTGATTTAAGATGTTAGTGGACCACACTCCGCAACTTAATCTTTGTTTAATGAATTAACATATATCTAAATTTTATTTTTTAAAAAAATAAAAAATAAAAAGAAAAGAAAAATAAAGGATACACATCATTGATAACCGCTTAAAAGCTTATTAGAAAGAGTGGCTATGGTTTGAAGAGAAGGGGGGAGGAAGCCAACACTCTATGATGATATTACTTATTCTGCAACTTATTCAACAATAACAAATTCTAAAGCAAGTTCAGCTTCCACTGGAGGTGTGGGGGGTTAGAAGACATGGAGATTATGTCGGCAGAGGTTGAACCACCTGAATTTCAAGTATTAATTTCATCTTTTAATAATGATAGTTATTATATTTAAAAAATAAAATTTATTAATGAATGACTAATCATTTACTTAAATATTTATTAAATTTTGAAAGTTAATTATTTATTAATATTTTTAGAATAATTTATTTAATAAAAATAAGACATTTTATGAGATAAAATATCTATTTAAATTGTGTAGTGTGTAAATATCTATTTAAAAAAATTGACTAGTTCGCTAATTAGTGTGGATAAATTAACTCATTAATAATTATAGAAAAAAATATATATATTAATAATCATATTATTTAATATTTCATAGCCATAACTGTTATTCACACAATTTAAATCGGGTAAAATCCACCGGCAGTTAAAATTAGCAACTCAAACAAAATGCATAATTTATAAAATATATATGTACGGGGAGGGAATATTAACATTATACAAAATTCAGGGGTAAATATATAAATGTTGAAAGTGCGCACTGCTCAGTCTTCACAAGGTTAACAGTTATATTACCAACAAAAAAGACAAAAATTTGCTCTCTATTTGAACATGTTCTGTTTTCTGCTATTCATTAATTTATTCAAAATCTTTTTATTTTTTTAAAGGAAAAATCCTAACGTTGTCAGAAAAACAAAAAAAATAAAACATTTTAAATTTTATTATTATTATTATTCGGTTTATTTATTTATTAAATTAAATTTTCCATTTAGAGGAAGAGGCATTCCCTCGTTTATATAAAAGGCCGCCAAGAGCAACCAATCTCCATTCATTCAATACTTCATTTCTCCATCTTCATCTTCATCTTCTTCTTTCTTTCTTTCAATCTTAAATTTCCCATCAATTGTTTCTCTGTTTCAGTTCCTGTTTCTGGTTCTTGAGCTCCCAAATATTGATGGTGTGTTGCTCTGTGAAACAAAAAGCTTGTAACTTTACACTGGTTCTTCTTGTTCTGCAGGTTGTTTAAATAAACTGAAAACAGCATTAACATTAGTATAAACTTTCCATTTCTGGAAATTTCTTATCATTTTTCTTTTTTCTTTAACTGGGTTTTTTTTTCTGCTCTGTTTTGTTCTGTTGGGCATTCAAAGTTCTCACTTTCTTTTTTTATTTTCTTCAATGTGGGGAAAAAAAATTAGGCCGGCGTATAAGAAATAATGAAGAAAATGAAATATGTGTTGGTGACTGGAGGAGTGGTAAGTGGATTGGGTAAAGGAGTTACAGCAAGTAGTATTGGCCTTCTTCTTAAAGCTTGTGGCCATCGGGTTACTTCCATTAAAATAGGTCATTTCTTGCTCTGTCTCCTTCTTCATCTTCTTCTGTTGTTGAGCCAAAAAAAAAAAAGTTTTGATTTTGTTTATGAAATGTCTAGGAAATCAGAAATCTTGATACCTTTTCAATTTTTTAGGCTTTCCTTTTTCCCTTTACCAAAGTAATAAATCTTTTTGACTTGTGATGCTTCTCATTAATGTGCTTTAACAATTTTTATTTTATTTTTGGTTGAATGGTTAGTGGATTTTCAGTTAGTAGTGCTAAAGATTCTTTGGCAGATTTCATTTTTATTACCCTTTTATCCAACAACAGTTAATTTAGTTTAATTTAATCCAAAACCTTCAGGTTGTTTTCTTTTTATTTTCAGTTTTTGAGATTTAAATATGATTCATAGCTCACTATATTTGCTTCAATTTCTGAAATCAGATCCTTACTTAAACACTGATGCTGGAACAATGTCACCTTTTGAACATGGTGAAGTTTTTGTATTGGATGATGGTGGAGAGGTATACATATTTATATTATTCCCTCAATTATTTTTATGTTATATTAATCTCTTCTAAATCTATCAGATCCTAACTCTGTGAATCTAATTATGAAATATACTTTGTTCTTGTTATCCTTCTTGGGTTTAAGGTGTGAAATGAAAAAAGAGAAGGAAAAAAAAGTGTTGAAATACTTGGAAAAGTTGGAAGAAAATGACTTGTTTTGTTGTTTGAAAGGTGGACCTGGACCTTGGAAACTATGAGAGATTTCTAGATATCAAGCTAACAAGAGACAATAATATCACTACAGGAAAAATTTACCAGGCATGTCTTTCTATTCCCCTGTTCTTCTTTATCTGCTGTAGCAGAATCAAGGAAATAAATGGATTTTTCCCCTTTTTCAGGCTGTTCTTGAGAAGGAAAGAAGGGGGGATTACCTAGGAAAAACAGTCCAGGTATGTACTTCACTATTGCTTAACACATTTGTAAAAGTATGTTTTTCTGCCACAGAAATTTTTAGATGCGTGGAGGTCTCGAATTCGATTCTTCCCAAACACATGTTATCACTTATCACCAATATGGTGCAGAGGGGAGTGCTACGCTTGTCTGCTATGTTGCCCCACAATTTTATCCCGATACATTAGTGGCCTCCTTAACATAAAAAAAAAAAAAAGTATGTTTATCTGATTTAGTTTTATAATTTTTGCACCCTTTAGGTTGTTCCTCATATCACAGATGCAATTCAAGAATGGATAGAAAGAGCAGCAATGATACCAGTAGATGGAAAGCCAGGTCCTGCTGATATTTGTGTCATTGAATTGGGTGGAACTATAGGAGATATTGAGTCAATGCCATTTATTGAGGCTCTCGGACAATTCTCGTATCGCGTGGGTAAGAAATTAAACAAGTTGCTATGAGTCCATACTTGGTTATGTGGTCTAGTTAGTTAACTTCTGCATTTTTGTATTTTGTTTCAGGTGCTGGTAACTTCTGCTTGATTCATGTTAGCCTCGTTCCTGTTTTAAATGTCGTCGGTGAACAGGTACATTCAGAGGGTTTCTCTGTCTTTGTCAAATTAATCAATTTCAATGTCTCTAATATTGAGCTACCTACGCTCCTTCAGAAAACTAAACCAACTCAGCACAGTGTTCGGGGATTAAGAGGTTTAGGTTTGACACCGAATATCTTAGCTTGTCGCAGCACATCGGTATATATCTCGTTCTAATATACATTCACAAACAAGCACACTTATATTTGCTTTCATATTTTGAATATGAATCCATTTTGGCAGGCACTTGATGACAATGTAAAAATGAAGCTCTCTCAATTTTGCCATGTCCCGGTGCGATCATCAAACCACTGATCCTTCTCTTTTATTGTTATGAGTATTGCTTGAATTCAAAGTGTAATTTGCAAGATTTGAATAAAGTTAAGTAATGTTTTTCAGGCCGAAAATATCGTCACTCTTTATGATGTTCCCAACATATGGCGAATCCCTTTACTGCTAAGAGTATGTACTCTTTTGGCATTAGTGAGATTATTTTACTTTTTGTTTGAAAAGCTTCTGATTCTTATAACTAGCATTTGGGTATGTTTCTTCTTAATTAGGATCAGAAGGCACATGAAGCAATTTTGAGAGTGCTGAACCTTCTTAGGTTTGTATTTTCCCCCCTCTTTTCTTGGTGGATGCTTATGCTGTTGCATTACATGCTGCTTTGGATCCTCATCGATTGTGTTTCATAATGTTGTTTCAGCACTTCTAGAGAGCCTGATTTAAAGGATTGGACTACTCGAGCTGATATTTGTGACATGTTGCATGAACCGGTTGGTGCTAGTAAAATTTCAAAAGTCTAATGTTGCGAAATTTCTTCATGATTGTTGCTTGAAATATTTTGTAACATGAATTTGACAGGTCCGAATTGCCATGGTCGGGAAGTATACGTGTCTTTCAGATTCCTATCTCTCAGTAACGAAGGTGCCTCGTCTATAATCACTTGAAAAGTTTCAAATTTTTTTAATTTGACTTAATATATCTTATGGTATGATGTTCTTATGAATTAGTATGTGGGCTGCAGGCTCTTGTGCATGCATGTGTTGCTTGCCGTAAGAAACTTGTCATAGACTGGGTTCCTGCTTGCGACCTTGAGAATCAAATGGCGAAAGAGGTTTGTTTGATAATTCAGAATCCTGAGAGTTTCTGCTGTATACAGATTTAAATGTTGCCTCGTTTCAAATCTTGAAATGAATTTTTTCGTTGCAGAATCCGGATGCTCATAAGGTTGCATGGAAGTTATTAAAGGTTTTTGTTGCTCGATAATCCTATATTTCATACATTATAACTTCCTTAGGAAACCCATCTGACTCCTCTCTGTGTTCAGGGCGCAGATGGCATTCTTGTCCCAGGAGGATTTGGCGATAGAGGTGTCGAAGGAAAAATTTTGGCTGCTCACTATGCAAGAGAGAATAAAGTTCCATATCTTGGTATTTGTTTAGGAATGCAAGTTGCAGTCATTGAATTTGCAAGATCTATTTTTGGATGGCAAGATGCTAATAGCACTGAATTCAATCCCAACGCAAAGAATCCTTGTGTCGTATTCATGCCCGAGGTTTGAACCGCATTTCCCTGAGTTTTGAATTACTATGGAAACAATCAATTATCTAATTTTGTTATTCCCTTCCAACAGGGATCCAAAACACATATGGGAGGCACCATGCGTCTCGGGTCGAGAAGAACTTATTTCCAAACCATGGAATGCAAATCTGCTAAATTGTAAGTATATGAATTATGGAGTGACAAAAAAAAAAAAAAAAACAAGATTTCAAATATGAAGCAATATCAGTATATTCGTGTATATTCTTGAGCTGCTAACTCTTCTGATATGGATTTTTGCAGATATGGAAATAGAAGTTTTATTGATGAGAGACATCGACACAGATACGAGGTATGTATTGAAAGTTTTTTTTTTAAAAAAAAATAAGTGTTGTTCACAACTAGTCAGAAGTGATAAAAACATTCATTTTACAGGTAAATCCGGAAATGGTTACCCATTTGGAAGATGCTGGGCTCTCATTCACTGGCAAAGATGAAACCGGTCAGCGAATGGAGGTACATCCTTGCAGCTTCATAAAACCAAATTTCATGCCAAGTACTTCGAATGTTGATTTTGGTCTATTTATTTTACAGATTGTTGAGCTGCAGAATCATCCGTACTACATCGGTGCTCAGTTCCATCCTGAATTTAAATCAAGACCAGGAAAACCATCTCCATTATTCATAGGTATCTATTGTGAAACTCTTAAGAATTATTTGGAACTAAACAATGGGTTTCTGAAATGTTCCATTTGGTGTTAATATGTAGGGTTGATAGCAGCAGCATGCAACCAATTAGATTGTGTCTTGCAAGGCCACAAGGTTCCTAACGGAACGGTGAATGGCATCACAATACAAAAAGTAAACGTTTGCCAAAATGGGAATGCAGCAAAGTATGCAAAAATCGCAGCAGATGGTATATTTAGTAGCAATTGCAATGGTGTCCACATTTAGTTTGTTGTTGCAGCTGCAGCTATATGCATTTTGTTACAAGACCTACTATTTTCTGGAGTGATACTTGTTTTGCTTTAGGATTGCTTTGTACAGTTATTTGAGTATGGATAGGTGTTCTTAGCGTCTGGAAGAATGAGAGAGAGAGAGAAATATCAAAGAGTTAACGGAGCTAGTTCCCGGTCTTTTTAAACGGACAGCTCCGTTGTAATTTACACGTATGTACCATACTTTCTGCTGTACTGCAATGAGAAATGGTGGAGACTAGAGATATCAAGTCCCCTTTCTTTATTTTAACTTTGTTCCATTTTGTTGCATTTTCACTTTTTTTTTTATAAAAAGAAAATTAAGGATAAGGAAAGAAAATCTGATCATTTGAGAATGAACAATAAAATATTAAATATAAAAACTCACAAAATTCAAGCAAAAAAAAGTGGGGGAAAGGGGAAAAACATGTTGCTTACTAGTCAATTTAGGCTGTTTTGAGTTTGTGGGAAGAGCCCCAGGTTCGATCCCAGTAAAAACACTCACGAGAAGAATGAAGAATCTTAAGTGCGAGTAAGGTGACTAAGCTCAGTCCGGGTGTTCATGCTCTGGGACACTAGGACACCAGTAGTTCATAAAAAAGAGAGAAAATGTGTTTCAAGCAACAAACTAACAAGGCCTCCATTGAGAGACAGTTTCACTTAAAGGGTGTGGAAGTTTAGAAGACCAATAAGTAAAATCTGGCAAAGGTCCTGTCAATGCAAGATAATTTGCACCTTTTGTCTGTGGCATTCTTTTCCAGCTAACCTGTTTCACATCAAACCTAATACCATTAGCTTATTCCTAATAAGCATCTGTTTAATCATACCTAACAGTTTGATTAACGGTAATAAGCATTTTTCATGATTTGATTTCTATTAAGCCATCGGCCTAACTTTCATAATTTGAACCCACCAAATAATTGTTCTTATTCTTGGATGGAGATTATATTTAGACCAAATTTGGTTCACAAGTTTAGGGTATCGTCATCATATGCCTCTGTATTAAAAACATGACTAACTTTGCATGGCAAAGTATAGACTAATGGCAAGTGCATTTGCAACCAAATCTAGAGACCAAAGTTCGAATAGCTCATCCACGAACTCAAAAGAAAAAGAGCATGAATAATTTTAAAGGATGAAGGAATGGCATTTACCTGTCCTGGGAAAGCTTCAGATAATGCCTTGACAGTAGAATTTTGAACCCAATCAACAGATTCTAAATTTTCATTGTTGCCACCACAATTCACCATGAATCGACCGGCATGCATCAATCTATGCTTCAAATCCAACCAAGTTGCAGGCTGTGAAATTGAGTTGTTAATCTTAGTAGGGTAAAATCATAATAATGTAGGTAGATAGTTTGGTACATGAATACATTATTATTTGCTTCCATCCATGTTGGTAACATGGAGGGAAGCAAATAATAATGCAGGCAGATAGTTTGGCACATGAATACAGTAACTAGACTAGACACGAACAACAGAATAGACTAATAATGGCAGGCATATAAGTTAAAAGTACCAGAAATAAGGCGGCGTTAACAGTTTCGTACCTCCTGTAACTGTGGCAGAACTTCTCCTTCACAGAATAAGTCAATGATAATACCTGGAAAAATTAGTTATCTTTTATGAAATAGATAAGACATACATGCAATGGGTGTTTGGCATGGCTCTTAAGCCGTTTTAAGCGCTTTTTAACTTAAAAGTGAATCATTTATATGTTTGTCTGGACTTTTATTATTATTTTATAAAAGCAGCAAAATGTGTCTTTGAATAAGTGCTTTTTTTAAAGCCAAAAACAGAAAAGCACAAGCAATGCCAATCAATCTCAAAATCATAAGAAACAATACCAGCATATTTTCCAAAATAATTCTGAGAGGGAGCAAGAGCATCGCCAATGTGAACATCAAGTATGCCACCAGCCACAGTATGCTTCTCAAGCTCAGATAGTCCAAAATACTCTCTGGCTTTATCAATCAACTAAAACATTCAATTCAAAAATATTATTAAATTAATGGATAACAACAGAAAGATAAGCTTTATTATAGACTTACTATTGGGTCAATCTCCCAACCTTCAAGCTGCAATGACGGCCACAAGTCAAGCATCAAGTGTGCAGCTGTACCTCCACCCTTTATAATTTAGAAAATCATGTTTAATTGGCTGTAATTTAATAGGGTCATGTTTAATTGAATTGAAGAAGACTATCAAATCAAGTAAGGTAGCTCGAGAGGCTCACGAACACTTGTTGGAGTGAATCACACGAGATAAGTCGTGGGTTCAAATCTCCATCAGTGCAAATTCCCCCTTGCCAGCTCTTTCCTAAGCAGCCCGGCAAAATGGAGGATTTAGTCAAAAAGAAAAAAGAAAACAATAAAGAGACAGTTCAATACCAGTCCAAGAATTGCAATAGGACCTTTTGGAATAATAGCTGGTAAACTGGCAAATTCATCCTTAATCCATAAACAAAACAAAATGAATGAATGCGTTAGAAGAGAGAAAAAACAAATGATAATTATTGATAATTAAAGAGACATGAAATGCACATACCCAATAAGACCCAGTCCATTTCTGACCCTTATTAAGAATACTGTGAACATTATCTGCACAAATCATAATTAACAGAAACATACTAAGACAATTAATATAATATTAATTACAATAAAAGCATATACACATACGAGTGGAGTCAAGAAGCAACATCCTAGCTTTTGCAGTATCTACAATAACAATTTCATTGTAATTGCTTCTAATTGCTGCAATCACTTGGTACTCTTCTTCTTCTTCTTCTTCCTCTTGTTTTTTTATAGCAGAATCAGAATCTGAGAAAGAAGCTCTAAGTGAATGCAGAGTTTTAGCATTTGAGTTGATGGTTTTACTAATTGAAGTCAAAGAAATGGATAATGTTGGAGTTTGAGGGTAAAAATGTGAAGAATTTATCCAAAACAATGGATTCTTGATTTGTGGGAGTGAGAGCATTTTCGTAGCTATCATATATCAAAAGGGATAATGTTTATCTTATTTCTTTTAATTGGCTATTTAGAAGGAAAAAGAAAATGCTGCACTATCTTTAGTCCCATGCCCTGCACTGCACTCATCTAATGGGTTGTTTATTTATTGTTTTAAAAACAAAACTCTTAGAAGTCATTTTTTGTTTCTTTCTCTCTGGAGAAGAAGTGCGCTAAAAACTGATTTATGGATGTAACTACCGAAAGACAAGTTTTGAATTGTCTACCTTCAGAATTAACCCGAAATTTATAACCGTAAATTCGCATTACATTAATCAAAACTGCCTTTAAGTAGCTCTTGGTTTACAAGAAAATAAAAAAGAACCACAGATTATATTATCATTTACAGGAAGAAAGGAAAAGAAAAAAGAAAATAAAACATAAACCTTCATTTGAGATAAGTTCTGCATAGGTTTGGTGTAGCTTTATGCTTCTAAGTTGGTTTTCACTTGCACAATAGAATGTAATAAGTTAAATTATTAATCTTTCTCCCTTCCAATTCTTTCTGGGTTTCATTCAGAAACAAAAAAATCAACTGCCAAATAGTAGCTCCTAACTATAAAAAATGAAGCTAACCCACTACGAGCCATTCGCAACCAGATCCCTTTGAACAAGAGATTCCTGTCTGCTGGGTGGATACCTGTAGTTCTCTCAAACCGATTACCTGGCCGTCTCCATTTTAACAATCTCCTCTCCATAGAAATATGCTGCAGGAGAACAATAGACTTTTTAGAAACAAAACAACAAATTTTGGTTCATTCACGAATTATATGAATCAGATGCATAAAAGGATAAAAGAAGTGGAAAACCGAGGACAATATTGAGTTCATTGATATTCTGATAAAAGCAACACCAAAAAGACACCCTTCAAACTCAGATTTGATACATGAGACTTCTGCAGTGTATGTGTTATAGCATTGTTTCTTTGAGATTATAAATTGGTCAAAATGCAAGGTGTTTTTAACTTATAAGGATATAAGTTGTGTTTCTTAAAATTTAATTTTTAACTTATAAATAACTTACACAAAAGTTATTATTTGTAACTTATAAATAATATCCTTATAAGGAGATGCTGTTTGACCAAGCAAAAGACCAAAACCCTTAATTTGAACTTCCATATACCACTCCCACTACCCCACTAAGGTGTTTGACTAATTTTAACTATTTTAGGTCCTTATAAGCTACTTCTAAGTTTAAATAAACACTTCACAACTACTTTTAAGTTACTTATTTTTGCATTTAAAGAAACACGTTTTAACTTATTTTTAAGCAACTTATAATTTAAAAATAAGTTATACACAAGTTAAAAAGCATAAGCTTTAGTGAAAGAAGCAGAGTTAATTCCAGTCAATAAAGCCAAATCTGTCCTCAAGTAATTGCATTAAGACCGGTCTAGTCTAGCTTTGCAGTTTATGTGAAAGAACAAGAAGAGACACATCAAAGATACTTTCTCTGTATAAGTCTCCCTCTTGCTCCTGTTTATATAGACTAAGTTTCGGTTTTGAATGTTTCCACTTATAATACAACTTCCATATTTTAGACAGTGTTTATAGATGTACGAATTCAATCATATATGTGCAGAAATAAATCACTCCTTTGCATAGAGTGAAGATACGAGCTGCTACAATCGGAAGAAAGAGAACGATGACTTGGGAACTCAGTGCTGGTGGGAGGTGGTTGCACCCGTAGAACAAGTTCATGACTTGTATAGACTACAAAATGTGTTATAATTTACTGGAAGATAATAGCAAAACAATACCCAATTCAGAATTATAAATAAGCATGCCAGTAGATTATAACAATAATCATACCCTGGGCATCACGGTGCACTGTGATCGAATTGTAGCAGTGTCAAAACAATGAGATGCAGCAGCAGCAATAGAACCAGAGAATCCAGCTGCAAGACTGACAGCTATTGGAGAGAGTGGCCCAATTTCTTCATCAGACCTGATAAAGAATTATAACTTTTGAGGAAATTAAAATAGAACAAATAAAATACTTTTCATTAAAGCTGCAACACTCCAGTTCTATCCTATGAAATAAAACAGATACATTCTGATGGCTAAAGATTACATTGGCAACAATGCTTCAAAATGAATTGTGCTTTTCTGTGATGCAGCAAAAAGTAGCTCATGTACTGTATAGCAGAAGTGAATTTGTGAAGAACCACAAAAATGAAAGGAGATGCATCAAAAGAAGGTTGAATTAGCATTCTGTTTGGCTATATCTGCCATTCACGTCTCTGATTTTAATTCATTTGTTCCACAGGATGGGGAAATTCAATGTGAAACGCAATGAAAGAAAATTACAGATAAGTATGGTAACAAAAGAAATAAAAAGCATATTCTCAAAAAAAAAAAAAAAAGCAATAAAAAGCAGACAACAGCAAAGTACCAAGAAGAACTTTCCCTGACCTAGGCAAAGGATCCATTCCAACCGCCTTCCACTCAAGCATTGCACGGTGCAGGAATTGCCAGCTGGAAAAGAATATCCCACCAAAAATAGAATCTCGAACAACTCCTGGCCGGAGTCCTCTCCATAATGCCCCCCATCCTTCCAAAGAGATGATGTTTGATGGCTTGCAAACATCACTAACTGATGGTGGTTTCCCAGACCCAGTCATCATCCATGGATACTCGCGCAAGGCACCAGCCAAATTTGGGTGTTTAGGAGATAGGGTAGATAAAAGGGCAACAGAATCATTCAATGCCGTCTTATCTGGAGAATATCCACGTAGTAATTTACCGGTTAGAGGTGCAGCAGCTCTATTTTCTGCAATAGAGGTAGACCTTGGAGGGCGAGATACAGAGGCAACTTGAGCACGGAGTTTAATTAGTTCAAATGGCGAGCTTATGACTGACTCCACTACACCAGCTGCCATTCCTGCCATAAGGGCCTCAGAGACATAGACGTAATTGTCCTCTCGTCCATCTGCAAAAAAAGCAATTGAAACCTACAAATTATGAGTTGAAACTTGCTCCAGGAAATTTATCAAACAAATTAAAGTAGCATATGAAATTACCTATGTAAATACCAAAAACTAATAGAAAAATGAAGATGCTAGAATACATGGTGATTATCAGCAGACTGTTCTTATTGCTAGTGGCATCAAAAATTTGAACCATCAACTATCTTCCTCATGATTTTGATTCCAACATCTTTGATAACGCTTAGAAGTTTTCATGTTTGCCACAAACCATTCACAAAATCCATAACAGCACTAGAGGTTCTACGCGAAGTATAAATAAATTATAAAACAATTTATAATGGCGTGTAAAATTACCTATGTAACTGAAGACTAACAGAAAAAGGAGATGCTAGGACTAGAATACATGGCGATTATTGGCAGACTATTCTTACTGCTAGTGGCAACATAAATTTGAACCATAAAAAATGTACTTATATCAAAAAGGGTTCGGTCAGATTAAACAGTCTGAGCCAAGTAGCAACCCAATCCTTAGGGAGAAAATATATTAAATAGATCATTTGTCATCACATTAAGTGATGAGCTTATATTAACTAAACATAGATAAAGAAGTTGCAAATACAGCGATAAACAACTTGCACTCATATATTTTTCCATTCCAATTGTAGCAAAATGCATGCTTGCAGAAGTCTACAATAGCCTCCTTTTACACCCACTGCCTTCACAGAATAATTAGTGGGATTGTTTTGTTTGACCAAACCGAACCAACCATGCAGGAATAACCAACCTAGATAAATATGAATTCAAATTTGGTTTGACTTGGTTTAAATAATTTTTAAAATATCTGCGCTACGAGACGGAGCAAAGCTGTTTTGGTTAATTCTAAGAAATGAAACAGAGTTTCTGAAGATGACTCATTGGACTGAATCAGTCCAGCTCATTCTCTTGGCCTTGCCAAACCGTGTACTACTCTATTAGTAGTGCTCTCCTAATTCCACATATTAGCAAGCGTTGTCATAAAAATGAAACTAAAAAAGGAAAAAGAACAAAGTACCTTTGTAAAAAGCGGTCAAAATTTCATAAATGCCAAAGCGAGTTCCCATACCAAGTGTTCTCCCAGTGGTTAACCATCCCAAACCACTATAAAAGCCTACAAAATCCATGCATGGATGCATATGTTAGGATACTAATAATTAGAAAGGAACATTTATAATATTAATAATAATAATAAGCAAGGGGCTGTGAAATGATACATCCATTACAAATCAAAGGTTAATGGAGAAACATAGGAGCAAAAGTATGAAGCAAGTTGATTGATATCGAAGAAATTTATAAGCTTTCAAGCATAAGCTACCAATTTATGCTATATTTGAATTAATTTCAAGTTTAAGACAGGATGTCTAATCTTCTAACAATTGAAGTTAAACTACACATCAGTTACCATTATTTATCCTTCCAAATCAACTTCTTCAACTTTCCACAATTATCCTGTTTGCATACCTCGTTTATTCAAGCCTAAAGCTTGATTGCTTGTTTGTGTATTAATCGTTAAACAAGAAGATCAACAAAGTTTATTTTCTCATACAATCTGATAACTACAAAAACTTTTCATTGTTCCAAAAACAATAATCCAAGACTTTTATGGTTCAAAAGCTGAGGATGGAAAAAACAACAAAGATCACCATGTAAACAATTTTCCGATACAGAAGGAATTCCAAGATAAACCAGTGTAAAATCCAAAAAACTTAATACAGTAGAGGAGTGTAAACCTGAATTTCCAGATAAAAAACGAACTCTATTTAAGACCTGATGTAAACTTAAAGGCTTCTTGGAGCTAGAACCAACCTGCAAAGCAACTCGAGAAAACTAGCAAGTTAAACAAATTTATAATTTATGAGTCACTTCCAAAAATCATCAAAAAACAAACAAAATGCAAAAACCTGGATAAGGGTTTTGAAAGTATCAAGAGGATAAGTAACAGTTGTGGCAAATGCGATGGATCCAAAAGCAGTAATGGCATGAGTTGCAAACAAGTGGTTCTTCAATAATTCATCCATTTACTTCCTAATGCACACCACTCGTTCGATATAATGTGTGAACCAGAATTACCAACCTCTACATGCAATGTGATCCTGCTCAAACCAAAGAGATGGATACACTGCTGCTGCTCTCACACTCACTCGCCACTATTTCACCCAACTAACCACTCCGCCAACACAATTTGCACCAACTGGTTTCAAGTAATAGCGGTTCAGACCAAGGTTGTGAAATCGACGATTTGGAATAAGATCGGTGGACCTCTGTAAGATCGGATTGTAAAATCGAAATATTTTACTTTCAACCTAAAAAATAATATATAGTGTTCTATCAATAATCATAAAAATGCCATTTTTGTAATCTAAATAAAAAGTTAAGAGGATAAGGATTAATAGAACAATAGCATTTTAGTATATACGATATAGTAGTAAAAGTAACAAAAAAGAGTTTTCATTTAGTTACTGAACTATAACATTTTTATAAACAGCATTTACATATCAACGAATACTTGCTTCAAGGCTTCCACTGTCAACTAAAAACAATTACAATTTACAATTACAAATCAAATGGTCCCAGTTCAAGCATGGTCAACCAAGCTATATTTATAATTTGTCAACTGCCAATTCAAAAACAAAAGAAAACAATAACACTAGACAAATTGACCAAGCTAGGTAGAAGAAAATTATAATCACTATTTACTATCAAAATCAAATAAAAAGTACAAGTACAAGCCAAGAACAGTCATTACCTGCAGAAATGCGGAACGAGTGTACTGCAACGTCAGTCGGAATTATAATAAACACAAAAAGCAATCCAATAATGTTGCAACCAAATAAAATTAGAATCAAAAATCAGCTTTCTATCCAATAACTAAAACTTTATATCCAAAAACAAAAGAAAATTTACTCAAGAACATAAGAACAGAGATGGGATTTGGTATACAGAACAGAGCTGCTAGCATTTCGATGTTGGAACACAATAAAATTCAATTTTATTAAGAGTAACATTTTCAGCATTTCTGTATCTATAAGAGCTGGGATTTGTAATTTGTAAAATTTTGTATACAAAACTGAATTCAATCAAGACGCAAAAGAGAGCTGATAAGCTAAATTGGAACAGAAAAATATCAATGTTGAGCTGATAGCAGCTTGCTTACTAACCTGACCTGAAGATCTTCAACGTTGAGCAGCTTGAGCAGTACTTGAGCCGTCGAAGCAGAGAAAAGAAAAAGGCTGAACGAAACAGAGAACCGGTCTCGCAGAGAACAGAGAAGCCATCGTCGGCCTTCGTCAAAACCCGGCAGCCCGCCACGCGCTACTCTCCGTCAGCCGCAGAGAGTCGATGATTAGAGCAAGCAACGGCAGCTAGCAATATAGACGAAAGAGAACGAAAGAATGCAATAGAGAGAGAGAGAAGAAGAAGAGAAAATAACCTGAAAGTTGCTCATTTAATGTTGGCTTATCCAATCCCTTATTTTAAATGAATTTCGTATCAAATTAAATTTAATATGTTTGTTGAATGTGATTTTAGTTAATTCGGAATGTAGTTATGATTTTGGAGCTTAAAAGTGAAAATAAATTAAAATGTCATGTAAACAATTTTAAGAGGAGTAATTTTGAAGAAGCAAAAGTTAGACACCGGAGAGCAATCATATTTGCACGCCTAGCCAACACACCTAGGCTTACAAACGAGCCGAGCCGAACTGATTATTGTGCTGTTCGAGCTCGACTCGCGAGTTTGACTATTTTATATTGCTATTCGACCTCACAAATAAGCCTGAATTCGAGCTCGTTTCGAGCTCTAACTCATTTTTTTGCTGCTATTCGAGTTCGTGTTCGAACTCGTTAAGAGTTAGTTAAAAGAAAATTCATTTTTAATGCTCGTGTTCGAACTCGTTAAGAGTTAGTCAAAAATCAAGATAATTCATTTTTAATTTCGTTTCAGTGAGAAAATGAAAATAGCAAATGAAATAGCAAAAAATGAAGTGGGGAGACGGGTAGCTTAGCTGAAGTATATTCTTAAGTTTGTTATCAAAACGACGTTGTTTTGATAGGCTCGCGAGCTTATTTAACATATGGCTTACTAGCCTATCAAACAAGCTGCTCACAAAACTTTTTAAACGAGCTGTTCGCGAGTCGGCTCACAAGCCTAACTGTTCGGCGCTAGCTTGGCTCGTTTATTAAACGAGCTCAAATATTCGGCTCAAGATTGGCTCATTTATTATCAATCTAAGCTCGAGTCGAGCATTTATCAAGCGAACACCGAGTCCCTCGCGAACGGCTCGGCTAGTTTGCAGCCCTAAACACACCCGTGCAACCGAAAGAGTTTGCCATGCCGCATCCAAGGTCATCCACACAACCGTGTTAGACAAAAACCTATATAAAACATCTTAATTCGAGACTTAGGGGGGTTTTTGGCCAAGTTTCGTTTGGAGAACAGCCATTAGACCTAATTCTATCATTCCTAACCCTTGTTCACCCAAGATCAAAGGGATTTAAAGAGGGAGACTCAAGAAAAGAAGAATCAAATGCTCAATTGAAGATCTAAAGATGGATTGTTTGGATTCTCTCTACTTTATATTTTCTTTTGTGTTTTTTTCCCTTCTATCATGAACTAAATTGTATAAGTTTATCTAGATGTTGAGGAAACTTGGTTAGGAGTTTCAATGTTTTAATTACTTTTTGTTATTAAATAAAAATTGTTTAAGTTGTTTTATTCTAATGATGCCTCGATGCTTAATCTCTAATTGATTTGCTATGTCTATTAGTTAAAATACTACCGGACGAACCAATGGTGCTTTGATGCTTAACCTTTAATTAGTATGACATGCCTATTGATTATTATATTATCTTTTTATTAATTGTCTTGAGAGAGCTTAACTTGAATAATATACTCATTAGGGTTGAAGAGTCGACTATGAGTGCTCGATAGAGATGCCCATTGACAATTGAGGCATGGAGTTTAGATTGCTCGGAAGAGGTTTCAAACTAAGTTAGTGAAAAATTAATTCAATTATCTCTAGGAATACGATGATCAGCTAGGGGATTCAATATTCGGATAGACGCTTTTCTCCATTGATTCAAGAACAATTTATTTTTATTGTTATTTTCTTTCATTTTAGTTTAATTTCTTGTTGCAACTATGAATCCTTCACTATTAGTCCATCGGACAACAATTTAAGTTTGAGCTAGTATTAGACTACTTCCTCGAGTGGAATGATAATTTACTCTCACTTTGTTACTTGAGTGATCCCTACACTTGTGGTTACGCAGTATCAATTAATACCCTCTTTGAACAAACATAATAAGGAAATTCTCCAACAAGTTAATTAAATCTTCTCCAAACTTCATAAAAAGGCTCATTATGATGTTGATAAAAACATTAAGAATTTTCCGATGAAACCTTAGAAAACTCATGATTAAAGCACTAAAGAAACAAAATGTTAAACACTAATCCCCGACAATGGTGCAAAATTGATGGATGTCAAAATCACCAAAAATAAAAACCTATTCAAAAAGATTTGTAATAAGTGATGAACAAGGTCAATTCCACAGAATTTGGTCAAGTTTATTCCAAAAGTGCTAGAATAGAAATAACGGGTGTTTGTGAATTAATGAAACAAATAAAAATTAAAGAACACATAATGAAATAAAATTGAAAGCAACGGAAAAGAGCACAGCCAAGGGTATAATTCTCAATATGAAATTTTTATGTTAGATCATTGATTCTAAGATGACTTAATAATTTCAAATTACAGCCAAATTAGAGCCATTGAAAAAACATCTTTGACCAATATTTCCATACATAATAGGTTAGACAAGACAAAGTGTAATGATAATCTCTTAATTCGTAAATAACCCTAATACAAGCGACAAATATTCAATTTACCAATAGCAAATAAACACTAGAAAGAACTTGCCCTAATTAACAAACCTACAAGCGAGATTCATTCAAACTAGATCATGCAATTACTTAATATAATCCAAAAGCCTAGTCACAATCAAGTAATATTAATAGCTACATACATCAACTTGACTAAACAGTTATGGATTTGATCTCATTGATTAGTTATATGAATAATTAATTAGTTGGCCGAATCAATTAACTAATAAAAATACATTAAGGATGAAGTTTTCCAATAAGTTGCAATAAAAGTATTAATGCAATAGAAACTAAAAAGTAAAGATAAAAAATATTAAGATCTTACAAACATGAAGAAGATGAAACTCAAATTAACTCTTGGATGAAAGGTTGAGTTTAGCCTCTAATGGATATGGAGAAAATAAAAATAAAACCCTAAAAATGTAATGGGGAGTAGGCTATCTAAGAATGGCTTATAAAAGACCTAAAATACTCTTTTATAATATCTAAAATTAGAGCAAATAATAATATAACAAAAGTGACTAATAAAAACTGTTTAATTCTTCTTCATAGTCTATAATTTAAGCCTAAAACTTCAGATAAACTCATGGATCTAGCTGTCTAAGTGCAACCCGTAATTCTCTGTCTTGCCATTAGCTTTGTCCAAGGCTATGTCAAGGAACGTAAAAAACGTTTATGAAAACTTCAGAAGCAGCTTCTATTATCAAAATCTTCTAAAATTTACTCAAAATGCTTCTTTTTTCATCATATCTAGCCGTCCCTAGCAAAAAATATATAAAACCAAATAAAAGCAAACATTTAAACACATTAAAGCACCAAATAAGCACATATTAAGATATTAAAACATGCTAGATTTACACACTATCAATAATGTAAAATTTTAAAGAAAATGAACATATTTCAAAAATAAAGTACAAAACCTTGTTTTCTCTTTTTCTTTCTTTATTTCTTGCCCTCTTCTTGTTTTTCTTCTTGATTTCCAACATAAATATCACCTTAACATCATGAACATAAATCTTAGGTGGAAGAACAAGCTACTAACCATATGTTTTCATTGATTCTAATCTTATTTTTGCTAGAATTCACCATTAGTATACTTTTCTTTAACCTTTTCATTATCTTTTATTTCCATCAACTAACTTCAATTTCCATATATGAATATCTTTCTTACATCTTCCTAAATAAAACTAAATCATAATACAAAAGATAGAAAGATGATTACCTTAATGATATAGCTTGATTCCTATGAAAAACACTTGAAAATTTGGCTAAAACTTGAAATTCTCCTTTAAATTTCTTAGCTATGGTGGACGGCAAAAGGAGGAAGGAAAGAGAAAATTTTTATATCTTACTTCCCTTCCTTTCTTCTTTTTATGACTAAACAAAATTTATTTTTGATTTATTTTAATTCCTTTATTTTTGGATAATTATTATTAAGTATAACTTTTTAAATCAATGGCTAATATTAGTTAATTATCTTATCTTTCTTCTTCCTTCCCAATATAGTTGTTCAGCTTTACTTATTATCAAAATGGTGTTTACGAAGGAAATGACTGAAATGCCCTTTGTTGGAAAACATTATGTATCTTTTCATATGTGCATTTTCGGGAAAAATCATGCTGCAGCATTGAAAACGTTCTAACCCAATTAGTTCTAAAAATCCATTTTTAACATTAGTTATATACACTATTAAGATCTTCCGAAACTTTTTAGAAAATTATGATTAGGTCCCTAACCTTTGTCAAGATCCCCTTTTGGATTCCGTTGTCCTATAAGCCTCCTTGTTAAGCCGGATTTGATGGTTATCATATTGATCTTTTATTTTATTGTTGATGGATATATGAGTAGATATGACAGTAATGATGATTAGACATGTTTTTCAACTTTTTATATACTTATATACGGTTTATATACAAGTTAGTATATAAATATATATAATGAGTATAATATACTATTTATATGTTTATAATAGCCAAATATATTTTTGTATATTGGTCAGTACCTAAATATATAAAATGAGTATATAAGGTATAGTTGGTATTTTTTATGTTGTTTACGGATATATGTTTTTCATGTTTTTATATAAAGAAATTACTATTTTGTCTTTAACGATTGGTATATTAGATTGTTCTATCCTCGCATTTTACATAATAAATTATTTTTTCTCTGTATTTTAAATAATTATATCATTTAGTCCATTTGTTAATTTTTCTTTCCAACATCGTTTAGATATCAACCAAGCTTTTTTATTATTCCGAATATACCCCTTAGCAAAAGTTGTTAGTTTTTACAAATTAAAATCTTATTTTGTTGCTTATTAAAATAGTTAGAATAAATAATAGTCATAGTGTTGGGCCTTGCATCTAGTCAACCAAGACCAAGGAATAAAATTTTTCGTAAAAACTCCATTTGGATTCAATGGTTAGACTAAAAGTTATATAAAGAAAGTTTAGTCTTACACACAACCTTTGAATCTTAAGCAAAGATTTCACCAATCTTTGAGGTTTGTTTCGAGGAGGTAAACTCTGTGACGGAAATTTGAATGGAAGATCTCTTTTGTAAGCATACATTTGTTCATAACAAATCTGCAATTGGATTTGCTATTCATTGGTGATTGTTTTGTGGAATCTCATCTGGATATTAATATTGCCTACCTAATGGAAGAAAGCCACAATTTAACATCAAAATCGGTGGGCGACTGATGATGCATTTGATAATAGATGGATATGAATAGAAATTCAGAAGGCTCACGATTTGATTCTGCTAGAAAAAGACATCTTGCTGGTGGACGATGACTCCAAGCGGTGCAATAGATCCAGGAAGTTTGTGATTTAGGTTTTTCCCTTTGTAATTTTTGTTGTTTATCAATCCAAAGAACAAAAATAAAAGGGGTTTTGTTTCTGTTGGATTTTGTCTAAAAATAAAAGTGGTATTTTCTTGTATTAATTTTCTTGTTTGGGTTGGATTTGTCGAAAAAAATAAAATAATTTTTCTTTGATTTTTTCTTTATTTTTCTCTACATCATAATTTTTTAATACAAAATTTTCATACTTGTAACTTGAAAACTAGTTTCTTATATTAGTAGGCTCTATAAATGAAATTAGGAATTTAAAAAGGAAGGGAGGGAGTGATAAATTAACAGAAAGAGAAAAAGAAAAAGACAATAAAGTTTGATATTTTCTTACGAATCAAATAGAAAACGCAGTGGAAGAATTCAAAGAAAATATAATAAATTCGAAATAATAAAAAAGCTTGGTAGATACTTAAATGGTTTTAAAAAGAAAAATTAATAGAAAAACTAAGTATTTAATTGTTTAAAAGACAATCATAAAATAATTTAATATGTAAAATATCTCAACAAAACAATCTAATATATTAATATTTAGACACAAAATAATAATATTTTCTTTTATATATTTATATAATGCCAAATATATAAATATATAAAATAAGTATATAAAGATATAGTTAGCATAAACAAATTTTTATTATTTATTTAATTTTAAAACTCATTGTTATTTGCTTAATTTTTTTAGATAATTATATAGCACATCTTTTACCTTTAAAAAATAAAATAACATACATTTCTAAAAATTGATAAAATAGCAAATATTTGTGTTGATGGTCTAAAATATCCTTTTATTATAAACTCTTAATTATTTTTATTTCTCTCATATTTTTTTCCCCTTTTCTTCTTTTTCTTCTTCATATTTTCTTTCTTTCTTTCTTTCTTCTATGGCAGTAAACTATTCTAATTATTGCTCCTCCTCATTTTTCGTCTTTTCTTTTTCTTCTTCTATGACAGTATACTATTTTGATTTTTTCTCCTCCTCCTTTTTCGTCTTTTCTTCTTCTTTTTCTATGGTAGTAAACTATTTTGATTATTGCTGGATGATGATTATCTTCATTATTCAACCATATAGGGTTAGATAGATCAAAGCATTGCTTCGTAATAAATTAGATTTTGATGCTGATATTTTAGATTATTTGGCTATGATTTTTTTAGATTTTCCATTGAAATTGAAATTTTGTTTGATTTTTGTTTTTCCATGGGTGAATCAAGTACAAAGTTTAATGATGAATCTGCTGGTATTTCTGAAAGAACAAAAAGAAATAGCTGCTTACTTGAAAGTTTTTTCAGAATCTACATGAGTTCCTGAGAAATTAGTTCAATTTTTTATGTATAACTAAAATTTTCTTTCATTTTCCTCTTCCTAAAGCCTTTTCCATTCATGGAAGAGATAATATTGAGTTAATAAATCAAATTTTGGTTCTGGCATTTTAGGTTATTTTTTTAGGATTTTTTCAATTTTTAAAATTTTCAGATCTTTTATTTTTACTGATATATATGATAATATATATGGGTTATATATAGTGATATATATACTACAAAATATTGCATTTAAATCGGTTAGTTCAGTTTGTTTTTCTCCCTATTTTCTTTCGTTTTCGGTTACATTTTTTATTTTGGAATAATTTTTTAGTTAACTGAAAATTTTGGTTTCGGTTAACCGATTAATTTTCTATTCGATTTTCGAGTTCGGTTAACCGAAACCAAATATTCGGTTCGGTTTTGGTTAACCGAATGCTCTGACCTAACTTTTGAGTACTGTAGTGTAATTAGTGAAACTTGAAGGATTGAATGTTAAAAATAATTGTTTGAAATTAAAATTTTAAATTATTATTATTTTGAGTAGTGTAATTTATTTCGGAAAATTTGAAATTATTAGAATCATTTAAACGACAAACACTCACTATCTTACACACCCACTCTCTCTGCTGTCTGCTGCACTGAGACTGTGAGTAGCTTTCTCTCTCTTACTTTTATGGTTGTTGTTTAGCCTTTGCCACGCTTTTTCGTCTTTCTTTTGAAAAAGAAGACACAAAATACCAAGAACCCTAATAAACGATCAACAATGCTGCTTTCATTTTTGTCTTCGAAACGTTTCTTTTCTTACATAGACTAGATCTACTTCCTCTCTGTACTATAATTCTTTTGTTTCAGCTTTTTCTCTGGATAAATTCTTCTTCTTTTTGAAATTTTCTCCTTCTTTATTTATTCATTTCACACCGCTACTTAAAACATCCTGCATTTGTGCTAGATCCAAGTATGATCTTCTAAATTCAAGAATTCATGCCGGGGGCTTGAAAGGTTATCTTAATTTTTCTGCGTTTTTTGTAAGTCGTCGTAGTATTTGTTAATTTTTTGAATCACATTATCTTTTCGCTTTCTGGTAGTTGAGAGTAGTGGCGAAGAAGATAATATAAAGTTAACAAGTTGGGACCCTTTTATTTTTGGTTTTACATTATTTTAAACTTTTAAAATTAGACATTGGAATTTGGAAATGACCTCTTAGCTAAAAGAGAAGAGTAGTGGTAGTAGCAGTAGTTGAATTGCATTGCGTGAAAATTAGGTGTTTCTACTATTTTTCTTGTTTCTGAACTTTCTCAACAACCCTAGGTGCAATTTCCTTGCTTCAATATGTAGAAAGCTTAGCAATTTTTTCTTTTGGGAGAAAGGAGTCTTTTTTTTTTTTTTAATTTTTTAACTTAGCTATTCCCTAGTGTTTGTTTTCTATTATTTTCTTCTCCTTTGAGTTAATAATTAAATTATTTGATGAGGTTGCTGTCTTAATACACTTAATCCATTGTAATTTCCTCTTAGCTGAGCATTGATGAATTTGGTAATTTTTTAAAAGACTCACTTGGAACATTTAATGTTCTAGTTTTGCACTTGCTGAATCAAGCAACTTGTGCTTGATTTACCAGCACAAGTTCGTTAGCTTACAATGGAGGAACCATTAGTGCCGTCTTTTGAGGCGCCAGTAGATAAGGTCCAAAGTTCAGAGCAACATTCCCCTTTTAGTTCAGTGGAAAGCAGAAGAAAGGTTATGAAATCTACGAAACCTACTATGTCTACAACCCCAAATCTTTTAGCAACAACTGGTTCTGTTCGAAAGAAAACTGAAGCAAAAAGCACTTCAGGTTCAAGCTCAAGTGTGACCAGACCAACTGAATCTACTTCTTCCCGGAATGTGAATTCAGTTCCAGTTGCTAGAAGAAATAGCATTGGAGGTTTTCCTGAGAAATCATCTGCTTCCAAAAGGCAGAGCAGTGTGGGTATTGTTGCTGGCAAGAAAACTAATGCTGTTTCTGATCCAGTGAGGCGGTCTCTTCCAGAGCTGAGACGATCTTCTTTACCTTCAGTTGCTACAAAACCTGTAACTCGGATTACTGTTTCAGATGTTAGAAGATCACTTCCCACGACACCTCTCGATAGGAGTTTGAGGTCATCAACAGGGTCTGATGTCAGTAAGTCAGAAGCTGTCAAGAAACCTTCAGTTAAGCCTGCATTGTCTGCCTCTTCATCTTCAAAAAGGGTGGCATCCACATCATTTGACAGTACCACTAGCAGTTCAAGTCGGAAGACAGTTTCAAAGGTTTCTTCACCATCAACTCGCTCACCTTCTGTATCTAGTGGATTGAGAACTGGGTCTTTGACAAAATCTCTGGACAGGAGTTCTAATTTGTCTGGGAAAAGGAAAGCGGGCACTCCTAAAAACCAAGATTCTAGGTTCATTGTTCTTCCACAGGTTGATATTAAGGCTAGTGATGATGTGGTAAGCATGCAAATGTAAATGTTTCACACACAATAAATTTGAATCTCGAATTTCCCCCGTTCTACCCTGGAAGAGAAAGTACTTAAAAGAAATCCTAGCAATTTCATTATGTTTAATTACTATTTTCTTGAAAGTCTTCTTTATTTACAATTCATAAATCTTTTATGATCTTGAGACTTGATGATCATGTTGAGCTAAAGACTATACAACAAATGAAACAAAAGTGGGGATTATTAAAAGTTGACTGAGTAAACCTCTTCAAAAAAAGAGATGAAGCCTTCCATCATGAAATCTTACATCATTTGGAAATTTTCTCCCTCTAGATTGAGTTGTGGTATTTTCAAGAAAAGTTTAATAAGAAAAGGAAAAGGATAGACAAGAAGAAAAAAGTTATCCTCACATTTATAATCTAATTACCGTTTTTAGGAGCTTGGGATGTTCAATCTGATTTTGCAGGTTCAGTAAATATGAAAAATTATGTTCCAGAAAGCAGCATGATATAGATAGGCAGGCCCAAAGTAATATATGCATTTTGTGTTTTTAGTATGCCCAACCAACCTTGAATTGGCTCGCTGAATACTTTCCCTCCACTTGTTTCAGATCCTTCTATTTTCTTCTTATAAGCATTCTTTTGTTGACCAGAGATTGGATCTTCGGGGTCACAGAGTTTCCAGTCTTAATGCTAGTGGGTTGAACTTGTCACCAAATTTGGAGGTAAACAGATCTCATATTATGCTTCGATGCTTATGCATGCTAAACTAGGTAATTAAAAATAGTGCTAGTGTTTCCTATACTGACACTCCTGTTTGACAGTTTGTCTATCTCAGAGACAATCTTTTATCCACATTGGAAGGAATTGAAATCTTGAAACGGGTGAAGGTATGTTTATACCGCATAATGGTATACTATTCATTATTTTCACTCTTGAAAATGTTTCACAAACTAAACTATCTTTGAATTCCTGAAGTATCAGGATTAAAAATGCCATGCATTAGGCATGTGCTTTATGTTCATATTTTTATATGGAAGTTTTAGAAATTTATCATCCATATTTTTTACTCAGGTCCTTGATTTGAGTTTCAATGAGTTTAAGGGACCTGGCTTTGAACCTCTCGAGAATTGTAAAGCTCTGCAGGTCTGTTCTAAATATGTATTAGTCCATCAAATTCATCAATATTAGAAACATGCTGTAGCTATGTAACATTCTATGTAATAAGGTGCTGAAAAGCTTGAAATGTTTGTCACTTCTAGCAACTTTATCTTGCTGGTAATCAAATCACATCACTTGCAAGTCTTCCTCAGCTTCCTAACCTTGAGGTATGTTTTTTGAGTGGTTACTGCCTTGCTGACCATTTAGTACTCTAATTCATATTTTATTCTCCAACATTTGTTCCCTAAATAATTAAGCTTTTATAATTTCTTCTAGTTTCTCTCTGTTGCACAAAATAAATTGAAGTCGCTTTCAATGGCAAGTCAGCCACGGCTGCAGGTTTGTGTAGTGTGCTAGCATAAGCTGCTTCATCAAGTTAGAAAAAATCACTATCTTGAGTTTTGCAATTTACCTTCTTGCCCCACTGTCTTTTCTCTTGCAGGTATTAGCTGCCAGCAAAAATAAAATAACAACTCTCAAGGGTTTCCCATATCTACCTGTTCTTGAGGTCAGTTCTATGTATTGTGAGTTTGCTTTTTCAGATATGGCATACACTGTCTGGTTACTGACTAGTCTTATATTTCACACTTTGTGCTTTATACTGTAGTCAACATATTGATTTGTCATATGACATGAAATGTTTGTCAGATTGACTAAAGTATTTGTTAGGATTTGCAAATTAGTAAAGTTGTCTTATTTTGACAAAGTTACACAATCATGTTGTAAATTTCTTAATCTATTTTCATGGTTCAATTATTAAGATGGAAATAGTCTTGCAGATAGTTATGAGTTTGACTTCAGTTGTTTTGGTATCAACCAATATTGTATATCCTGTGTCATTTTTGCTGGTCCTAATTGTTTACCATTAAGGTTTCTGCGTTAATTTGACAGCATGCTAAGCTTCTCATCTACTAATGATAATTAAGTGCAAGGTGGTATTGTATTATGATACTGCATTGATGCATATGCATATATCTAATGCAAGGTGTAAGGACTTCAAAATTGTAGGCAACTTGTTACAAGTATTGTTGTGTGTTTAACTTGTATATGTATCTGCATATTCTAAAATATGAATTTACAAGGGATGACATGTAATACTTCTGTTTTTATATGCTTTATTTTTGGTTTTTACCTTTACCCTTCCTGTAGTGGAATTCGGAAACATGCATTATTGTATTTCTTAATGCCGACAAGCCGCTACAAACTGATAACACTTAATTATTGTGCTCTGCTGCAGCATTTAAGAGTGGAGGAGAATCCTTTGCTTAAGATGCCTCATCTAGAAGCAGCATCTATTTTGCTTGTTGGTCCTACTCTGAAAAAGTTTAATGATAGAGGTATCATGCAGTTAGTTCCTTAAAGCATTGTTTCACCTTGTCCTTAAAGCATTTTTCACCTTGCGTTTTGGTACTTTGGCACCACATTGCTGTTTTACTTGTTGCTGATGTATGAACAATATTCTTATTTGATTTATTTATTTTGGTATTCTCCACTTGGTAAAATAAGGCACTCACTTTATTAAGTTTCTTTCTTCAGAAATAGTTTATGCTTTTCTTTATTGCATGTTAATGCTGGAAATTTTGATAGATCTTTCCCGTGAAGAGGTGGCTCTTTCAAAACGTTATCCAGCTTGCACAGCCTGGTGCATCAGAGATGGTTGGGAGTTTTGCCGTCCTGACAATGCAGCAGGTTTGAAATAAGCAAAATGCAGTTCAGGCATGCCTGGTTTGAAAATTACAGCAATTAACAGCTAATTGTGCACTACCTGGGTCCCATCAGCCATTGCATATATATTATTTAGATGAAATGTTGCATTTTGCTTATTATTGCTTAAAACTGTTTGGAAGAGAAGATCATGTTTTTCATATGTGCTATAGAATGTAACAAAATGCTTATTGCCATTAGATGCTAAAAAGAAGATGTTTACAATACATGGTAACCAGAAAATGAAAAGTTTACAAGCAAAACAGAAAGCATTTGAAAAAAGTGTTGCCTCTCTGTTGTTAATTGGGTATGAGTCTGCTACTGCTCATAACATGTACATACTATCACATGTGTAAATTGCTAGTGAAACTTACGTATGTGCCACCATGTCAAGCCATTTACTTCAGCACTCTCTACCATCCAGTTTATTAATGCTATCCCACCAAAGTCACATGTGAAAAACACAATTTGGTTTGTGTTTGAAGGCTTTGATTACATTTTGTAGGCTAGTAGGTGTCAATTGATGTTCTACTGTTATTAACAACTTTCATGGCATCTACCAGAATTTCACCTAATTTTTTGAGCTATTGATTTTGGAATTTTATGAAACAAAGCATTGCTATTCTTGAATTAATGATAATACTTTTCTAAGTTATTTGAGAATGTTAGGAGCATTAAGCACTGGTGGTTGCGGATTTACTTGTAATATGTTATTTTCTATCTGATTTTTCAATTTGTTCTAGGAGGCCAAAAAATTAAAATATAATGATTCAAATGATGAACTTTGTTTTGTGGGATTCTGCATCTTCCATCTGTCAGTGTGCAATGTTCCATGGTTCACATTAAACATGGATGCTTTTCTTTTAGCTTTCAAATGGATTCCAAAAAATCAGTTGTGTATGTCTTAAGTTGGAATTTTGACCGGAGCATAAAATCTTCTGAATTCAAATCATGGTTGATTGAACAGAGTCAATTTCCCATTTTCTTTTCGAGCAATGGAAAGATAACATCCCCCCAGACTATCTACTCAAGGATGCCACTGTTGATCGACCTTTTGAAGAAGATGCTTGCCGCTGCCACTTTAATTTTGTCCAAGATAACACTCCAAGCATTGATTTACAATTGGTCTTGCGATATCAATGGTTTATAGGGGAGAGACCACTTTCAAATTTTGTTGCTATTCCTGATGCCACTGAAGAGGTAAATGATTTATTTAGAGATGCTCGTTATATTGAACTTTCTTTGCAGACATTAACACACCTATTTTATCTTATATCATATTGATAATACTATATGATGGTCAGGTTTACTGGCCAAAGCATGAGGACATAGGTAAAGTTCTCAAAGTGGAATGCACTCCCATGCTGGGAGAGACTGAATATCATGCAATTTTCGCCATATCTTCACCAGTTTCACGAGGTATGCTTTTCCTTCATGTTGTCACAAGGTTTCTATTGGATGTGTTCGTAGTTAATGTTGCTATTGAAATCTAAAATTTTTTCATTACCTTTAGGCTATTTGAAATTTGTAGTTGTGTATCCACAATGGGGTTGCATGGCATATTTCTCTCTAAAATAGAAAGGTGTTTAAAAGAGAGAGTGGTTGGCTGTGACAATGACCGAGTTTCCTTCAATTGTCTTTACATTTTAATTTATCCAAGTTGGATCATATTTTGTTCTATCTTCGTTTTCCGTCTTTTTAGGGAGTGGAATCCCTAAAGTTGTGAACCTTGAAGTGCATGGGGATTTGGTGGAAGGGAATGTCATCAAAGGCTATGTAAAAGTTGCATGGTGTGGTGGGACTCCAGGAAAAGGTGTTGCTAGGTAAGACCCAATTTAAATATTTTTGCAGACATTCATCAATTTGGTTGTGCAGATGTACTTGTGTACCTCTCCATAAAATAAAAACTTGAATTTACCTTTACTTTTTCAATTACCAAGTTGGTTGAGGAGAAGATGGAACAGTAGCCCAGTGGTCATTACTGGTGCAGAAGATGAGGAATATCGGCTAACTTTGGATGACATTGGCTCGAGCTTGGTTTTCATGTATACTCCTGTCACAGAGGAAGGTGCTAAAGGAGAACCCCAATATAAGTATACTGATTTTGTTAAAGCAGGTTTGTCAGGGATTAATTCTTCTGAAACTTTGTACCTGATATTACTATTGTTATTATTCCTTTTTAGTGTTAACTTATCTTTCTTGTTCTATTTTGGTTTTATACTTATTTTTTCAAAAGCAAAGGAATTTATGTTTTTTAACTTTTCATTCTAGATAATTTTCCTTGTAATTGTAAATATGCAGAATTAGTACTAAATGGGTAAATTCCTAATGAAATAGTCCTCGGTCCCGTTGAACAAGAATTATATATGAATAATTCTTAACAAGTTTCAATGGCAGAAATTTAGAGGAAAATTCTCAATCATTGAATGAGAAATAACAAAGTTTGAATAAATCTAAAACAAAGAAACATAGGGCTATTTATATCCATCAAATCCTAACATACTAAGAATCCTAAAGTAGAAAGGAATCCTAACTAAAGCCTAGAAATTAAATAAAACTCTAAACAGAGACAAAATATAAAATCCTTATCAAACTAGGAAAGCCTTATCAAACTAGGAAAAGAAATTAAGCTTTATCGAACTAGGAAAAGAAATTAATTCTTAGCTGCCATATGTTCCGCATCAATGATAATAATGAATGTATGTAGCACCTTTTATTTCTTTGATAAAAGACAAATTGTGTTAAATAAAGGAGAAGTTGAGCATGAGGAAACATTCTGCCTTAGGAAAGCGATTAATGCAAAAGCGATATCTAGTCTTCCAGTGTTTCATCTTGTGAAACCCCTTACACCATACTGTCAGTGTTTCATGAAAACTCCTAACAATACATGTACCGCATTTTGGAAATTTTGTGCATGTCCATTTTCCTATGTGAAATTGCTATTTCCCTATTTAAAGCTATGTTACCATTTCACATACCATTTCTATGTTTTTTGGTTTGCATTTCCTAAATGAGCCAAGCTATTTGCAAGTTACTAGAGGCTAAACTTGATAAAAGTTTGTTTGAAATCAACTCGAGCAATAAAATGAGTTGAGCTTTTGAGTTTGTTTAATAAACATGCCGAGCTCGAGCTTGGTTCATAAGTTCATAAATCGACTTGCGAGCTTGACTTATTGAGCTTGATTATCGAGTTTTTTTGCGAGCTTACTTAAAAATTAATGAAATGGGGTTGTTTTGACTTATCGGCCTTGGGTTTGAGTTTGAGTATGGTACGTTAACACTTATTGAGCCAAGCTTGATATGAGTTCAACCTTTGCTATTTCTAAACAAGCTAAGCTTGAGCCTTGTATAGTTTTTATGAGCTCAACTTGATTAAGTCAAAACTTGGTAAGGCTCAACTTGTTTATAGCCCTACCATTTATGCAACTAATGTTACACAACATTGTAAATTAATAATGATAGATGGAGATGCATCTGTTTGGCAAGATTAGGTGCTAGTACAATTAAAAAGGCAAGTCGCATACTTCTTAGTGACACTAAATTTATGAAATAGATTTATAGAACTTGAATAAAGAGTAATTGAAAGAAAGATCCAAATGGCCTATGACAAATTCTTGCAGTTTCTGAATGTGACCATGGTAACTTACTTGCCATACTCAATGTTAGCGAAGTCTTAGTATCGCTTGAGATCGGAAGTCACGTTCCTTTTGTGGTGAATAATTGTAGCACATCAAGTTAACAAAGATTTGGATTGTTGTCATATACAACTCTACTTTTTACGACCTTTTATTCTGTCCTAGGTATTTAAATTAAGCTTGTTTGTCTTTCACAAAGTTTAGGATCACTTCAAGCTTTGGATTTGCGATACCATGTCCCAGATTATGAGCTCCTTCAAATTAAGCGGCGCAATATTTCACTTTGTCAAAATCCGAATCTAAATAATTTATCTTTTAATATATTGTATGAACAATTTTTCATAGGACTCGTGCAATCTTTTGGCTTATTTGGTTATGTTGAGCTTAGTTCAAATTAATAGAAAAGACATGATGCTTATGCTCTTCTTGCTTCTTTTAACAATCAGAACTAGAGATTTTATAATTGTTTCTATTTACTTTTTCAAGTTTCTGAACCTAATAATATGCCATTTGATGCTAAACGATCACATTCATGGTGGCAGCTCCTCCATCTGTCAGTAATGTCCAAATAGTTGGAGAGTTTGTTGAAGATTGTATCATAAAAGGAGTTGGCGAATACTTTGGGGGAAGAGAAGGTCCCAGCAAATTTGAATGGTTACGAGAGAATAAGGAAACTGGGTTAGTATGCTCATATATTTCGTGCCCAAAATATTCATGTCAAAAAAGTAACAGACCAACTTGTTCTGTTGATGTGGTTCTTTTCTCATTCTTTTTGATTTAAGTTAATTCTTCTCTTGCTTGGATACATCTGTCATTTAGATCATTTCTATATTTTATCTGCTATTTCGATTCAGATTTTGTCTAGATATAATCTTTTTGGATTCTTTGGCAGAGATTTTCTATTGGTATCCATGGGTACATCTGAGTACACCCTGACTGAAGAAGATGTGGGACGACGCATAGCTTTTGTTTATATACCCATTAATTTTGAAGGTAAACCCATTTTTTATTTCCTTCGTGGAAATTTTTCATGCCCTCTCACAGTCTTGCTTTCTCATGTTTAACCTCATATACGCTCATTGGCATGCTTTGCAGGGCAGGAAGGGGAATCTGTATCAACAGTGTCTCCTGTGGTGAAACAAGGTAAATGGAAATTATGCTTAAGATTCAGTTTGTTTGCTGTATAAAGTAGCAATCAAATGGCTGTTCCAGTTGTGTAAAGATCACTGACTTATTATACATGTTTGGTGGAATTTTCATCATGTTGCTCACTATTACTACTTCCTCAAATGATGGCTTTGTATGTTCTCAAATTTTAGCTCCTCCAAAGGTTATGAATGTGAAGATAATTGGTGATATAAGGGAAAACAATAAGGTCACTGTAACTGGTATAGTTACTGGAGGATCTGAAGCTTCTAGTAGAGTTCAGTGGTTTAAAACTAGTTCTTTGTTATTTGATGGTGAAAATGGCCTGGAAGCAGTCAGTGCATCCAAAATTGCTAAGGTGGGTAGTGTTTGTCTTAGAACATTCAAGTGAGATCATGAATCATTATTTTCTTTGTATGTGTGTTTGAGTGATTATTAGTTGATCTACCACTTCTTTTAGGCATTCCGCATACCACTAGGTGCAGTGGGCTATTACGTTGTTGCAAAATATACTCCCATGACTCCAGACGGTGAATCTGGTGAACCAGTGTATGCCATTTCAGAAAAAGCAGTTGAGAGTAAGCATTTCTTTTTCATGGCCTTCTCATATAGAAAGCTTTTTCTTATAGTTAGTTTTAATATGATTCACTGTCCTTTCCTTTCAGCTCTGCCCCCAAGCCTAAATTTCTTATCTATTACTGGTGATTATGCTGAAGGCGGAATGCTGACAGCATCCTATGGCTATATTGGTGGTCATGAAGGAAAAAGTCTGTATAATTGGTATCTCCATGAGGTATTGTTTCTAAGATAATCCCTTCAGTACATGCTGTAAAAATTTATTGTATCATTCTGGAACTTAATTTTTTATCATATTAGATATTTAGATTTATTAAATGTTCTATAGCACTTACATATTTCTCTTCCTTGGCAGACAGCCAATACCAATATGCTTAAGTAACTTACATGCTGTTTTGGATTTTCAGGCTGAAACAGACTCTGGAACATTGATACCTGAATGTTCAGGTGTTCTTCAGTATCGTATTACCAGGAATGCAATTGGCAAATTTGTGTCATTCCAGTGTGTACCAGTACGTGATGATGGGACTGTCGGTGAGCCAAGGACTTGCATGGGACAAGAACGAGTTCGACCTGGTAGTCTTTTCTCACCCCAAATTCTGGGAATATATGTCTTTTGCTTTTTGGAATGTGAATGTGTAGTTAAGCATTTAAAGTGGCATTTGTTGATTGCATGGATGAAAATAATATGCACATCAGTAATTTGCACTGTTATAATTACTAAGCAAAATTTTCTGCTGAGAAGAGTGTAATTAAGCAGTAAGTTGAATTTGAACTTGTATAATTTGATTTTCTCATCGAGTCCAAAGTTGACTCATCAAAGGCATATAATATCAGTATCAGTAATCAGTGCGTTTGTCTATGCTTAGTTTATCAGCCAACTGCAACATGCTAGTTAGTTGTCCTGAATTATTTTCCTGGTGCTTTTGTCTGCATTGTCGTAATGCACAAAAAAAGTGTGTATGAACAAATTACACATGTAGTCATCTACTCTTATGTTTTTGGTAATTTGTCTATGGTTTTTGTGTGTGTATATTAATATTTTATTCATGTCTTATTTTTTTATATCTTTTACAGAATAAATTTGTATTCATTTGTTGTGTCAATTGGTTTTAATAGGAAGTCCAAGATTGCTGTCTCTTCTGATAGTTGGTAATGCTGTTGAAGGAACTCCTCTTAGTGTTGACAAAAAGTATTGGGGAGGTGAAGAAGGAGATTCAGTTTTCCGTTGGTTTCGGGTACTTAAAGTTCATCATAATAAGTTGAGATGCAACCATCTTGCAAAGGACTGGACAATTAAATATTACATTGCTTAGCACAGCCCAAAAAGCTCACTGAGGCTATCTCATAACAAGAAAACAAATGTTCTTTGATTTGCCTGTTATTTTAGTTGCACTTTTTCCCATCCCTCAAAATAATGTTAGACTTTTTCATCAGCTACTGTAATGTGATTAATGCAAGTATTGTTATGCAGACTGGTTCTGATGGCACTCAATGTGAAATTCGTGGTGCTTCAACTGCGTCATACACGCTATCAATTGATGATATTGGATTCTTTATTTCGGTTTCATGTGAACCCATCAGAAGCGATTGGGCCCGTGGTCCTGTTGTTGTTTCTGAACAGATTGGACCTATCATACCTGGTAAATATTGAATTTCCATAATTTTCTGTCTCCATCTTTGAAAATGATTTAGTCAGTGAGATCTTGTATGTACATGATGGTGCTCATGATATCTTGAACATCTTATGTGACCACAGGCCCTCCTACTTGTCAGTCTTTGGAGTTTTTGGGTTCAATGATGGAAGGACAGCGCTTGAGCTTTGTTGCATCTTATAGTGGAGGGTGAGCCATTATCATATGTCGAATCTTCCAGCCATCTTCCCATAACTCCTGATATTAAAGTCTCTCTTTTGATTCAGGGAGAGAGGAAACTGCTTTTATGAGTGGTTTAGAGTTCGAAGTGATGGTGTTAGGGAGAAATTAAGTACTGATGGTAAGTTCTCTGATTTATATAAGATATTTTCTTCCATCCACGTCATGGATTAATTAGGATTAACTGGTAAAGTTATTTGTTCAGAATATCTGGATTTGAGTATAGAGGATGTTGGAACATCCATTGAACTTGTTTATACTCCAATGCGCAAAGATGGAGCTAAAGGAAATCCAAGAAGCATAAAATCCAATGTGATTTCTCCAGGTGGGTTGTAGTCCATAGTTCAACAAATATTTGTGCACATGAAGACTATCTATTATGTTAATTTATTTTTAATAATATATACATTGTGAGTTAAGACACATGTTTACGCTGCTTCTTTTGGACCTTTTTTTGGCTCCATTAGGTTCCATGCCTATGTTTGAGCCTATTTTATTGGATAAATTCCTATTGTGATTATCTTGTTTGCTTGGTAGTTGTGAAAATATTTAGGAATAATATGAAATTAAGAAAGGAATTCAGAGAAACTAGAACTTGAATAGATGTAACATATTGAAGGACTACATTTTGAATCATTACACCAAACAATAAGGAGATTCAACCCCTTATTGTACTAGGATATATGAGTTAATTAGTTCATAATTGCTCCTAGAATTAAGCTCCAATCACTCCTTACTTACAAAATATCCTAATCAACCTTATAAGTCAACACATAAGCATAACTAGCTACTGATTGCTGAAATTGTTCTATTCTTACCCATAGAATGAATTAATCCAAGATCTTTTGGATGCATCTGTCACCGCCACATTAGTTTACCATGTGATTAAGGTTTCAAAATTAAGCGAATAATCTATCAGGCTAATTGATTACAACCTTATGCTACATAGCTAGCTACATCGTTTTGCCAAAGACATGATCTGCTGATTTCTGAATACCTTGGTGTCATCTGCTGAAAATCTAGATCTTTTAATGATGCAGTTCTTGTTTATTTCAGTGGCTAATGGTTGCTTAGATGGAAGTTTTTTGCTTGCATTTTCCATGAGAGACTCAAATACATTGATTGCTATTATTTTATCACTGATCTTATTTATTTTTCATATTTTCCATTGAACTTTTCGGTGCTTGAATATTTACTGTGTTGTTCATCGATGATGTTTAATATGCATCTTTTTTCATATCTTTGTTATCATTATTAATGCTTGTATCCTGTTACATGATTGTATTCTCAAACAGCGGATCCTGTGGGATTGGAACTTGTAATTCCTAACTGCTGTGAGGATGAGGAAGTGGTCCCACAAAAAACTTACTTTGGTGGACGGGAAGGTGATGGGGATTATGTTTGGTACAGAACAAAGAATAAGCTAGAAGGAGTTGCATTGATGGATATTTGTGATGGCCATGACGATGTTACCATATGCAGCAAAACATTGTAAGTTCTAGGAATTAACTTTTCAAAATCTATCTCCATTTTAACGTAGATCTCTTGAAGATACTTGATTTTGTGGCAGGACGTATACCCCATCACTTGAAGATGTGGGTTCTTATCTGGCCTTATATTGGCAGCCCACTCGTGCAGATGGAAAACAAGGAAAACCATTAATTGTAATTTCCAACTCTTCAGTTAGACCCGGTATGTTTGTTCTTTTTGATTTTTTTACTATTCATGTCTTTCTTGGTGCAATAGTAATGTTGTCTTTAGACTGGAGGGTCATGAATCGTAGCGGCAACAATTTTCTCATGGAAACGTTGGAGAAAAATTGTATATGGTAGATGGTTAGCTGATCCATTGGGATTATGCTTTTAGCCATTGACATGTAGACTGTTGAAAAAAACCTCAAATTTGTTAAGGGAGCTCAAAGATTTTAGTGTTTTAGAAGCATATGAACTTGCGTTGACAATTCATCTGTTGTAGCTTGATCCATCTTTTGAGCCATGATATAGTTGATACAATTATTAAATGCATTTGCTCCATTAATGTTCTGTAGTAGTTCACTACTAATCCAAGCTACTTTAAAAAAAATATTTCAACTTTTTCCCCATGATTGCTTGTGTGACTTGTTTGAGTGAAATGATTTGGCAGCTCTTCCAGTTGTTTCTAATGTTCAAGTGAAGGAGTTGTCTTCCAGTGTTTATTCTGGAGAGGGAAAATATTTTGGTGGCTATGAGGGATCCAGCCTTTTCAGTTGGTACAGGGAAACTGGTGATGGGAACATTATTCTCATTAACGGGGCCAGCTCGAGAACTTATGAAGTTACAGAAGAAGATTACAATTGCTGCTTGTTGTTTGGGTAGCTTTCTCATTTGTATGATTATGTTAACATTTTATATCTTCTTGATCTTTAACCTAAATGTGTTGCACTTTGATCATTTATGTCTTGTATTTCATAGATATACACCTGTTCGTTCGGATTCAGTTGTGGGAGATCTCAAATTGTCTGAACGCACTGGCATTATTCTCCCAGGTATGTAATTGACATTGAATATAGTATGGGAGAACAATGGAGTCATTGTTTAATATACAATAGCATTTATTCCTCAGGTTGTTGATCTCACTCTTCTAACCTAGCTAAACTTATTGTTTCTGATTCATATTCTATCTTGTTTTCACATCAAATATCTGATGAGAGGTGTGCATTGTACTAAACTAAAAGGCTTTTGGTTGAGCTTTATTTATTTGAACATATTTCTTGAACTAAAGCCAACTTTCTTACCCTAATTGTGGCAAAGAACATGAGCATACGATCAAAAGAGGTCTAGGTTTCTTTATTCAATTTTTGCTTATCAATCTGCTTCTTATTTCCACCGTTTACCTCTCTAATTTGGGGGTTATGCAAATTAGATATTGGAGTTTAACTGGTGTAAACTTTCATCATCCATCAAGTATCAACCTCATTTACGTTGTATGAAATATTGCAAATGGGGTTAGTAGGTTAACTTCTTTTCATATTCCATTATATGATCTTCTCTTACAAATTTCCATGCAAACTAGTGACCTCTTATGAACACTATTAACTCTCATTTGTAAGCAAGTGCAGATAAGATATGCGTGGTTTTTATTATTTTTTATTTATGGGGGTTTCTTTCTTCGCTCTTTGGTTTCATGACATCCAATATAGCTTAGGTCGCTCAAACTGAATTTCTTAGAAATTGGCTAAAAGTGTTTTCTGCAACAGTGGCATAATACCTATTAATGATATATTCTCGGTCTTGATTTTCCCCCCCTCTTGTAAACGTAACTTTTAGTTCTCCTCTGTGGGCAGGTTCTATTATTGCATTCTATCTCAAATTAAGAAAATAAAATGGTTGCTTTTAGCTGAGACACTGAAGTAATCTACTTACGGCAAATAAGTGATGTCTCTAACTCACAGTATATACTGTGTAATGAAGCTGCATATAAATTATATATATAATTTCTTGTATTCAAGTAAGCTAAGGGGTGTTATGTCCACTGAACTTGATTATTGTTTTCTTTGCTGCAGAGATTCCAAAAGTAGAAATGCTTGCTCTCACAGGAAAAGCAATAGAACGAGATGTACTCACTGCTGTTGAAGTAATACCCAAGAGTGAGATGCAACAATCTGTTTGGAGCAAATACAAGAAGGATGTCAGATATCAATGGTAAAAATGCTTACCTCTTGTTACAATGCATGGTGTATGATAGATGATCTGTTAATAACAATTACCTAGTTCAGTTAAATTAAGAAGTGAAGTATTTTTATATTTTTTTTGGGAAATTTTATAAATAGCAGTCTGTAATCACCTTGACCTAATTTATAAAATTCAACGCATAGAGAGTAGATGGATGGTTCTTGTATAGGTATTTTAGCAATGACCTTTTTAGTGCCATCTTTTATTTAAATCAATGATGCTGCAGGTTTTGGACATCAGTAACAGGTGACAGAGATTCCTTTGAGCCCTTAACTTCACAGCATTCCTGCTCTTACAAGGTGCGGCTAGAGGACATCGGTAGATGCTTGAGATGTGAATGCATTGTGACAGATGTGTTTGGAAGGTCAAGTGAGCCAGCATATGCTGAGACTGCAGCCGTATTGCCAGGTCTTTCATTGCATACTCACACTACATCCCTTTTCTTCAATTAATTTGACATTGTTATCTCTTTTTTGCACTAATTTGATCTGAAATTTCATATTATTATTGAATCTGCTGAAATTGTTTGTTTCAACATTTGGTGATTTCAGTTGGAACATATTATAGATTTGAATTTTTAAAGTCGATATGTTTGCTGCATAATTTCCATTCCCGAGTTTATCATGGCCTTCTTATGGGTTTTTTGTGGTATGGTATCACATTAAAGTCCCGTATTACATTGTGACATTTTTTTTTTCAAAATGCTATATTAACGATCTTGTATATCTCTCTCTCTCTCTGTTCTTTTATATTAAATGAACAAGAAGTGCATTTTCTGTTTCCAGTGTGTATTAGAAATTAATAATTTTCTTAATTAAGGTTTATATCTTAATTAATAAATGTGTTTATTGTTCTTAAGATTAAAAAAACCCCAAATGCACTAGTTTTGTAATTTGAAAAAAAAATAAATTATGGTATACCTTTAAGCAATTCACTTTCTTTTCCTGAATAAGAGTGGTTTTAGAAATCTGACTCTGTTTCAATTATTATTATTTTTTTTTCTAATTGGCCTGCATAAGGCTGTTTACTATTTATTTATTTTATATTTCAGTGGATAACAATTAGAACATCCATACGGCCGATCCAACTTGTTTAGGACTAAGGATTGTTGTGTCGTCCTTGTATTATTTCATTTCTAACAGTTCGGTTGTCTTCTGTGGTGCTACCAATAATCTTTCTTTTCTGGGATGATTGAATTGAAGTAACATTTAGATTTTGATAGAATATTGGATTAGTACCATATTGTTGGAATTCTTTGGACATTGATGTTCTGCCTTAGCTGCAATTATGTGTGTTTTTGCATACCATGCCTGTATAACATCATTAGTTCTTGTATTCTGAAGGTTTTGCTTTTAGTAAGTCATTCCATATTGTATTAATATAGTTCCATATTTTATTAACTTATTGTTTAATCTTTAGGGATTCCTAGAGTTGATAAATTGGAGATTGAGGGGAGGGGTTTTCACACCAATTTGTATGCTGTTCGAGGTATTTATAGTGGAGGAAAGGAAGGCAAAAGTAGAATACAGTGGCTTAGATCAATGGTTGGTAGTCCTGATCTAATCTCCATACCAGGTATGCTATAATGTTCGAATTGTTTGTTTACGTGCTGGAAATATATTTCTCCTGTAACCCCAGCTAGCTGGCAAAAGAAATGATTACTTAATGTTGTTGTTTGCTGCAATGATTCTTTTTCACTTTTGTTTGAACTTCATATTTTGAGTAACATAGAAATTGAGTATAGTATAAGTTCTGTCTGTTATAATTGCTTTAAAAAACTGATTTTTTTTTTTTTTTGAATTTTCAATTGCTACATCAATGTTCTAGTTAATGTTGAAAATGATGCAACATTGTGAATGTATTTTTGGAAGAAAGCTAGAATTTTTGATATCTTTGCAAATTCCATCTTAAAAGACTGCATGTCAAACTTTTCAACGTCTACTTCTCATAAATTTGGCTATTAATGCGATGACAATACATCCGAGTTTTTTTTTTTTTTTTTTTTTTTTTATCAGAAAATAAGCTTCTCATTTTATTATTAGAAATCCAGGAAACACCTAACATCCTCAGGCATTCTAAACTCATGCCATTAAGGAAACCCCGAAAAACTCCTGACTTAACCTGACAATGTGAGGTGAAAAAACCTGGAGAACCTCAAGTTAAAACCTGGAATGAATCATGCTGTTGACTATTAGTCTGCTGATGAATTCTATTTACTAGACTCCAATCTCTTGAGTCAGCCAGGCTTCTCTTTGACAATTTTCTTCCTTTATATGGGAGTTATGTGCCTGTTCCTGTGTCTTTTGATGTGTTATAGATTATGGCATTAGCTGATTGTGTGCATTTGATCCCAACCAAGAAATGATTTGGTGTTGCAGGAGAGGTGGGACGGATGTATGAATCCAATGTTGATGATGTGGGGTACAGGTTGGTGGCTATCTATACTCCAATTAGAGAGGATGGTGTTGAGGGTCAGCCTGTGTCGGCATCAACAGAGCCAATAGCCGTTGGTAAGCAGAACCCTTATCCTACTCATATGTTGCTCATCTTTTCTGTTTAATTTCGATATTTGGCATGCCTTTTCCACTCAAAGTTCTCTTTTATGTTTCTATGCAAAGTTCTGTCAGTTGTATGATTAGTTTCCTGGATCCTTTCAGCCCTATGATTACTTTCTGGGTTCTTGCATGACCTCTAACAAATCCTTGTATTATTACTCAGATGTGCACACACTTGTGAACCAATATTTGCAGTTAAAATTATTAATATGGAAGAACAATTTGAAAAAAAGAGGGGTAGGGATGGGGACATATATTGCAGTATGGCTTAATTGGCACTTTACCTTTTTGAATCTATTTTTGTGGTTTGATCCAAGCTTAATATGGATTGTCAAAGCTTCTTGTTTTCAGTGGAAGGGGTTTTCATTGAATTACTGCTGTATCTTCAGTTGCATCATGTACAGGCTCTCTTTATGCACGCCCACTTCAGATACTTTTCATGCTGAAGCAATTCATGATCAAAATGTTATTTTGGATATTTTGCTGGAGTTATTTTTCCTTTGTACGAGGACCAACTATTGAGTTATTTGCATGACCTGTGGCTTTGTATCTATCTGAGCTTCTCTTTTTTAGTTTCCTCATTACATTTTAGTGAATAATGAAAATTCCTTTTTATTATAGAATCTTGTTTAAATCTGAATTCTGTTTTTATTTATTATGGCACAACAACTTTAGAGCCTGATGTTCTTAAAGAAGTGAAGCAAAAGCTTGAACTTGGATCTGTGAAGTTTGAGGTGAGTATATTTTTGTTTTGATTATTAAGACCATATTATTTTGTTTTAAGTTGCCTAAACTATAATTTTGTCAAAGGACAGTGAAGAGGCTTATTTATAACGTTTTCTGATCCCTTTGAAGTTGCATGTTTATTTATTTGATTTTTAATTTGCTTATATAGTGTTAAATTAAAAGGCTTACAGGTTCTTCCTTTAAGCTGGACTACACGTGTATTAATTCTCTTTCACATAGAGGATACCATAATAAGAAGGGATGAGAGTTTACAGTAATGGTGCCATAGTGACCAAAATCAAGCTATCTTGTCCTGATTAATTGTTTAAACCTTCATATTTTAGTGTTAGATTATAAAGGCTGGTTAATACCTGTTAGAAAGTTATGAACTTTATAATTATTCTTAATGTTTTAGTTAGAAATTAATGTTTGAGATTTTTTTTTTTAAATAAATGCATTGGTGGTTTTAGAAAATTAAAGACACAGGTTTCATAGATTAAATTTGCTACATACATGAAACTATTCTAAGCTTTCCACCATAAAAAGCTTACACTTTAGTTGTATTATGCATCAAAGGAAAGGAAAAGAGTTAGTTTCAGAAGAAGTTATTCTCTAAACTTCTCCACTCTTGTTTTTAATTTTTAAGGAGACTATCTATTTGGTTCTTTCTATTCTATCTAATTATTTCAATACCAGATTTGGCTACAGTTTTAGCCAATTTGCTGGCAAAGAAATAAGATTTTCTGCTCTATTATGCAACAAAAAAAAAAAAAAAGGGTTTTCTGATATGCTGCTAGAGTTTTGCCACCAACTTTGGGGCTTCATCTGAATGAGTCTCTGGACCCTGCTGCATTTTGGTTTTTCGTGAGACTTGGAATTTGTCACTGGAACGTGCATGTTCTTTTTGTCACTGAAAAAGAGAAATTGAAAATGATTGTGCTCATTCAATATTAAGTTCTAATGTTGTAAAATATGGAATAGGAAGTACATTCAGAGTGACTGCAACTTGCAGGAGACTTGTTGGAGTGCTGGAGTGTCTCTATATCTTGCTTGTAATTTCCATGTGATTTTGTGCATATGCTACATATTATATTGATTCTTTTATTCATTGCAAGAACTTTTCTACCTCTATGATATATATGTGTGTGTATGTGTGTATTTATTTACTTAACATTTATCATGCCTTTGCAAGCAGGTGTTATGTGACAAGGACCGCTCTCTAAAAAAGGTTCACTTTCTTTGTTAACGTTTACATTTTTATTTACCGTTTTAGTGTTATAAAATAAAATGGAAATAGCATATCATTGTCGTCGTCAATATGTGCAGGTTCCAGGGGAAGGGAGTCTTGAGAGAAGAATTTTAGAAGTTAATAGAAAAAGAATGAAGGTTGTGAAGCCGGGCTCTAAGACCTCTTTCCCGACCACTGAAGTTCGTGGGAGTTATGCTCCTCCATTTCATGTAAATTATCTCTCTGAACTTCATTTTTAATTTTAATCTTGGTGTTGGTTAAAGGTTCAGAACTGTTCTGTTCCCTGGCATATAAATTACTTGCTGGCCAGGTCACCTTGTTCCAAATGGGAGTATTATTATTTATTATTTTTTTTGGACAAGACAGCAGCCAGTGCCAGACATTATAATAAGATCAGCCCTAGCCTTTTCCAGTTACAGTTGTTGCCTTGAGTTGGAACTGCTAGTCCCAAACCCGATTCTGGCTACCCTATTTACGATATCTAATGCATTTTGCAGGAGACTGTTTTTCTGGTTCATTTATAAAGGATTGCATTATTTTATTTTGCTATATTGAAGTTGTTTGTATAAAGTCTAATGGTGAGATTGGCAGGTTGAGCTTTTCCGGAATGACCAACATCGCCTTAGGATTGTTGTAGACAGTGAAAATGAAGTTGACTTGATGGTACAATCGAGGCATATGCGGGATGTGATTGTGCTTGTGATCAGAGGTCTTGCTCAACGGTTCAACAGTACATCCCTCAATTCTCTCCTCAAAATTGAGGCATAGCTTTTGCCTAGTAATGTAAATTGAATTCATAGCAATGAAATATATTTATTTGTAGGTCATTAGTTTTTGGTCGTGCCGCCATATTGGTTTTTCTGTAAGATGTGTTGTGCAGTGGTGGAACTGGAAGTACTAATGTCAAGGAATATATACATTTCTTTGTGTGTTTATGCATGTTAGTATATATATATTTAATGAAGACACTGAAATGTTTGAGGCTTCATTAATTTGTGATAAGATGATGGTTAGGGGGTGAGCAAAATTGGTTCGGTAACTGAACTGAGTCGATCTGACCAAAACCGAAGAAAAACTGAACTACATATTTTGGAACTGAAAACCGAACTGACCACACATGAAACTGAGGAAACCAAACTGGTCAATTCTTGTAGACTAACTGAATTTTCAGTTCAGTTTATCAGTTACGGTCAACTCTTGCTCACCCCTAGTTAGGCTATGACTAGGAACAAACATCTTTGCGTACTTAAATTCAGCAATATCTGTGTTCAGTAGTATTCTGAAAGACCAAAAGAGGTTCTAACCCACTAAATAAAATCAGAAAAAAATGATTTCAACACAGAAAGTCCTAATTAGGTAATACATTTTCAAGTGGTGGCTCCTGCTTCCATGTTTGTTATTGTCTCGGCCCGTCCTTGAATCTCCTTCGCTGCATCATATGAAGCGTGAAGAGCGATGAAAAAATAATACAATAGCAATATTCCTGTCCAGATTATGAATCTGATGTATGATTCTGAATCAATAGATCCCATTATAAACACATTGACAGCAATTGAAGCACTTGGCAACCAAGGCACTAATGGCACTCCCCATAGTTTAGGTTTCCTACTTTGCTTCAATGCAAGTTGTAACCCTAAAGTGGAAAAAAACCATATTGGTACTGTCACTGCATACCCAATCCACCCATCTGCACTTGCCCAATATGCAGCAGAACCTGCTGAAGACCCCAGAATTAGCAGCAACAATCCCACAAGTTTCTTTCTGTCGGAATCCAAAGTCTTCCCGGTAACATAGTACCGTCTCACGAGCAGTGCCAAAGCTACCAGGGAGAAAATGAAAAGAGTAGATATTGATAGAAGATTAGACAGAACATCAAGGCTGGTAAAGAAAGCAACAATGCAGTTTGCAAAAGTCATGATGATTGTTGCATTTACAGGAGTGCCGGTTTTTTCATTTATAGAAGCAAGTATAGGAGGTGCCATGTGCGTCCGACCGATGTGCGTGAAGTAACGCGCTTGTCCGATGATGTTAGCTAGCAAAACTGTGGTCATACCCTTTAATGCACCTACTGCAACAATGTACTTTGCCCAGTTCAGCCCTACAGCTTCAAATGCTACTGTAAAAGGCGCATCGATATCGATCTCAGTGTAAGGCTGCATAAGGATCAATGTGGCTGCAAGAAGACAGTAGGCTAGTACAGTAATAGACATAGAACCAATTAGTCCTATTGGGATATCTCTGCCTGGATTTTTTATCTCTTCACCTAAAGTCGCAACACCATCAAACCCTACATATGCAAAGAACAACATTGCTGAAGCCTTCAGAATCCCTCGAATTCCGAAAGGGGCAAAATTCGCATAATTACGAGGGTGTGCATTCATAAGACCAGCTACGATTATAAAAGAGAGGACTAAAAGATGAATTATTGTAGCAACCGAATTGAATCTTGATGACCCTTTTGTACTCCAACAAGCACATATGCAGATGAGGATTGAAATACCAACAGATATAGGATCTAAGTAATTATAGTTTTCGGCAAGAGACCGGACATGAATTCGGAAACTATTAGGACTATGATTGCATAATGTAGCAAAATAAGATGTCCATGCTCTTGCTACACCAGCACCACTAACAATGTACTCAAACAATATGTTTCCGGCAGCAATATACGCTATAAAATCGCCTAGTTCCACCCTCAGATATGAGAACGAACCGCCTGCCACCGGTAATTCGACAGCAAATTCACTATAACACAAGACTGATAGTAATGCAGATATACCTGATATCAAATATGAAATTATCACTGCAGGGCCTGCATCATTTCTTGCAGCTTCCCCTGTTAAAACAAATACACCTGCACCCATAACTGCTCCTATTCCAAACCAAATTATATCCCACCAATTTAGAGTCTTTTTCATCTCGTTAGAACTACGCATTCGCATTTCTTCTAACTCCAAACTATCCATGGATCGAGCAAATATCCGATCCTTAAACCTTGTTTTTGTAGCAGCCAATGCCTTGACATAATTTCCCCAGTTGATGAATGATTCTTCTGGTAAGAAGTCTGCTTTGCTACATGAACATCCTCTTTTTTTGACACTGTCGCTTCGGTGGATAATAATTGTACTATTACTATCGCCATCATCACTAATCACCATTCTTGATTCGTGTAAATTAAAGAAATTATAATCAAGAAAATTGTTTACATAATCGTTGGTTTTTTGGGTATCAAGAATTATGAATTTGTTTTATTATTAGCATATTTGAAATGTGACTAAATTGTTATGAGAAGGAATCAATATGAGAATAATAATTCGGCAAGTGTTAAAAGAAGATTGATTATAGATTTATGAGATTGACCACAACTAATTAATTATGTAATCATTAATAATTAAAACTTTAATATGAGAATAAAGAGTTCTTTGCTCAGAAAATGTAACATGCAAATAGATAAAGTACAAACTATAAATGCATATGTAATCGAATAGTAGAATAATGCAAAGTAGAAGATAGTATTTTTTTCAAAATTGTATTTTATTTAATATACAAGTGTATAATGATTCGCCAAGTTAATTAAATAGTTAGGTAATCTAATTTATATATTATATCAAATCGTTTATTTTCTACACGAATAAGAGAACTTAAAAAAAAAAAAGATTTGACACAAACTACATCTTTAAATTTATTCTTCTTAATCTAAGAAGAAACTGTTCAACTTCTTTCAAACACCATAATCAAGTTGTTGCATGAGCTTCTTTTTCTTGCAGGTGTTTAGTAAGTTTACTCATACTATATTTATATAACCCAAAAAGGCTAAATCGGAGGATGAGGATTAATTATTAAAATACAATTTTTTTTTTTAAAGAAAAAAGCTATCTGGTTACATTTCCAAACAACATAAAATATTCAATTGAAAAATGTATAAATTTGGACAAAAGATAAATATCAAAATTTTTGGTGATATAGATATAGATACAGTATTAGTAGTAAATAGCAGAAAAAGTTTAAGGTTTTGAACAATTTTAAAATAATTTTAAATTTGATGTTTTTAAATGCACTCATTTTAACCTTATATCTCTATTTAATTTAACTAAATCAAATTTAAATTTATAGCTCCTTTTAATTTAATTAAATTAAATTAGAATTTTAATTTCTACTTTAAAAAAAAGTTATTATAGTTTTGAATTGAACATTAAATTTTAAGATCAAATTTTATTTTAATAATTTTAAATTAAACATTTTGAAATCAAATTTTTTATCAGCAATAATTAATAATTAATAATTTCTGTTTGATAGACTTTTATTTAGGATTTATTTTAGTATAAATAAAGAAAAACACACAATCAAATCACACAAACTCTATTTGATTTTTGTAGAAATCAGCCGTTAAAGAGATAATTTTATACAATTTTTTTTTGCGTTTTTATATTTATGTTTGTTGATATTATGATTTTCATTTAGTTGTTAATAATTAAACTTCTTGAAAAAATTTTAATTTTTAATTTTAATTTTAGGAGGAAAGGATGTTCTGCACCATTCAAACTCATCTCATCTCATCCTAATTAAAATTTTAATTTTTAATTTTGATTTTAGGACGAAAGTTAGTTAACTAATTCTAATTTATTTATTTTAATATTTCTTAAGACTTTTTCAGTGAAATTATTAAATTATTATTTTATTTTTTATTTGTATTTATATTCAATAACGAAGTATTGTTCTAATTTATTTGTTGAAAATTTCATTTATTTTTATATATTTTTCTCTCATTTGTAAATATTTTTATAGTTTATATAAGAAATAATGTACGTTTAATTTTGCGTATATTACAAATTTAAGTTAATTTTAAGCTAATAATCTGTCAAACGTTTAATTTTTAAACCCTTCTTGGAAATTTTGTTTTTTCTTCGTTTAATTATTCTAAAATCCTTCACTTTTCCTTAAGTGAGAGTTTTTTATTTATTTAAGTTTCTCAATCCACTTGCAAGTCTCATAAAATATATCAGACGGATTAAAGTTGAAAAAAATTTTGATAGTTCAAGTAAAATATACATTCACTACGCAACGCATGAGTAAAAATACTAGTATATATATATAATATAATAAGATTTTGACCTAATTATGTAATGTATTTAGTGATTATTATTTTTTATTACTAATAAATAAAACAAATTAAACTATATGATTGAATTAAATACCCTAAAATCACTTAAAATTATATTTAATATTCTAAACAAATTTTCATATTAATTTAAAATCATTTAAAATTTGAATTTTAAAAAATGAAAGATAAAAAAATTAATAATTTACATTTAAATTCAAATAATTTTTTTTTTACAAAATCAAACCATGTTAAAGTGACAAAAGAGAATAAATTGCACTATTTAAAAAATTAAATTCTCACTAAATTAAAACTTTCAACCAAAATTTAATTATATTATATTAATAAATTAATAAATTATATTTTCTGTTTTAAAATTTTCATATAATTAGGTTAATAATTCAAATTTACAGTGATTTATATTTTATTATATATATATAAAATATTAAATATAATTTTTCTTTTTTCTAAATGAGTCAAGAAAGATATTTTAAAATAAAAAAAATAATATTTTTAAATATAAAATTATTATACATATGAAATAGAAAATTATCAAAATTAATTATTTTTGTCCAATAAAAAATTCTTAGTCAAATTAATTATTTTTTATTCAATTATTAATCAATATTATTAATTAGATTAGAAATGTCAAACCATCAATTAGTATAATTAATTTGTAAGATTTTACAGTCTAAAATAATACTTGAAAGGTGTCTTTACTTACGTTAAATGATGAGCAACATTAGTTTTTCAACAAAAGTAAAAACGACAATAATTATATAATTTGTTTCATTAATATTTAAATTCAAAATAATTGATTTTGGAAGGTATTGAATTAGTAGCATATTTAAATGCATAATTCATAAGATATTTGAATTATAAATTATAATATTATTTGTTTATATAAAATGTATTTTAAAGTGTCGGCTAAATGTAGACATATTAGATAGATATAAAAATATGATTTATAAAATTAAGAAATAACTCTCATCCCAGAAAATAAAATTAGAAAATAAGTTCCAACTGTAATTAGAAAATAATTTAACTATTTAATCATTGAAAAAGTTACATTTTATGAGTTAATTATGGTATTAATTAATGTAATATTTTTACTTTTTCAATAAATATGTTATTTTTCCTAAAATTATATTAAAGAATTTGAATTTAACAATTATTTAATTTGAATTTGAGATAAAAAAATTATATTTATGCCATTGACTATTAAATTTATAATATTTTATTTTATTTTTTTAAAATAAATTTATTCAATAAAATATTGAAATTTTTTTAAAAATTAATACAATTTTGAGAAATTGTGAATTTGAAAAATAAAATAAAAACAAACTTGAAAAACTGGATTATTAGTCTGTAACAGAAAAATATTTAAAAATTCAACTTTCCATTAATTAAATAATTTGAATTGTATTTACATAAATATGGTTTTAACCACTAATCTTAATTTATTTTTAAAAATAATAGCTATCTATTATCTAGCTATCATGTTAAATTTTTAGAATTTGGTTATGTATTAGAATAAAATCATATTCATGTTAATTAATTATGTTTGTAGAGATGAAAATAGAGTTATTTTTTGTGGGTATCCAATCCATAAAAATTTATATGGGATGAGTTTGAATATTTATTTAGCGGGATTGGTACGAGTATGAATGTTAAAATCGAAAAAATCATAGTATTTTTAAACATGAAATTTTATTATATATGAAATGGAAAATGATGAAAATTAACTATTTTCATAAAATAAAAAAATTCATTGTCAAATTTATCATTTTTCTTTTAATTCTTAATAAATATTATTAATTTGCTTGAAAAGTAAAATTTTCAATTAGTTTAATCAATTTGTGGGATTTAATTACCCAAAATAATACTTGATTTAACTTGTATTAAATAATGGACAATATTAACTTTTTAATAAAGATAAAATTACATTATTTAAGTTGTTTCATTAAATTTATAATTTTGAAATATATTTAATTAATATTATCTTTCAGTACATAATTTAAGTTTTTTTTCTTCTATTTGATCTCTCTATCTTTGATATCATGACTTTGATTCATACAATATTGAACCATAATTGTAATATTACTTGTGTATATAAAAGATGTTAAACGATTTGATTAAAGAGTATACATTTGAGATAACTATCAAAAATTTGATATTAAATTAAGAAATAATTTTCATCTATAATAATAAAATTAGAAAATATAAAATGTGTTAATACAATTTTCCATTAATTGGAATTTCAAATATATTTACACTTAAATACTTTTGAACCACCAATCTTAATTTATTTTTAAAAATAATAGCTAAATTTAAGATAATAAATATGTTAAATTTTGATAATTTTATTACACATTAGTTATGTACTATGTATGAGAGTGGATGATTTTTTGTAGATACCCGACCAATAAACATTTTTATAGGATGAGTTTAAATATTTATTTAACGAGTTAATATAAATATTAATATTAAAATCAATATTTGCTGTAAATTTGAATTGTGTAGAATGTTTTAAATTACAAATATTGAATATCTGCATAAATGAGTATAATTAGAAAAATATGTAAATTGATAATGAAATTTTCAATAAAAAAAAATATATATATATAATTTTTCTTTTAATAGTAATGTTAGTTTTCATTTTATATTTAAATAATATATAATTTACATATGAATGTTGTATAAAATTTGTTCATGTGTATTTTTAATTATTATATTAAATATAACAAATATAATTGAATTTTTATGGGTATCTGACTATCAAACTCATTTATTTTTTGAGTTTATTTGGGATGTATGTGAACAATAAAAATTTGATTGGATATTTTAAAAGACACATTTTATGAATTTGATATGGGCATAAATATTAAAATTTTAAGAGAATTAGGCTTGGATATTAAAAAAATGTCATGACCAACTTCCATCCATATGTATTGAGAATAGATCTAACTATATACTATTAGGATAATAGTTGAAAAATACAGACAATACAGAATGAATATAGATACGAATAAATTCAATATTTATTATCAGTCTCAATATAAAATTTGTTTATATTTTAAATTAGTACAACTCTTAATATTAGATAAGTTTATACTAATTAATTATTAGATTTTAATCTAATTATTAAAAATATGTCCATATTCAAATTTTTTTTAATAATTATAAAGAAAAATAAAGAAATGAGTTCATAATTTTAGGAATTCCATAAAAATAATTTAAATTAAGTAATTATTTATTTGCAACTAATTGTCCCAAATATTAAGTAATTTATTAGATTAATATTATTATATTTATACCATAAGCCATTATGAATATTGGTGTACCATTATAGAAACAAATTATTTGATTTGTTTCCTTATTTGAAATATCAAATTGAGCATAATTATTTTTATTATTTTTATCATGACAAAATAAAAAAATAAATTTTTAATTAAAATCAAAAAATTTAGATGGTTCAAATAAGATATTAAAATCAAAATAAGATATACACATATGTGGTTTAAAATTATTATTTTTATTTATGAGTTTAAATATTTATATATGTGCATATCTTACTTCAACCATTTAAAGAAATATATCAATAATAATAAATTTTATCTGATACTTCAAAAACAATAAAAATACTATAGGATTTTAATTTTATTATTAAGAATATACATGAACACTATACCATTTTGAAAATAAATGATTTGACTTATATTACTTATTTTAAATAAAAATTTTATTATATTATTATTATTATTATTATTATTATTATTATTATTATTATTATTATTATTATTATTATTATTATTATTATTATTATTATTAAGCCATGTACATAGGGATGATATTGTGGGAATGATTTTTTTTATGATTTTCAATAAATATTGTTATTTACTATAGACATGACACATAATAATATTTTTTATTGCACGTGTATGCTGCATGATTGTCTCATCAAATCAAAAAAATTAGGATTTCAATTAAAAGTAACTAATTGTTATGATTTTTGAAATCAGTCCATGTTTATCTTACAAATTGAAAGTAAAGTACGAAATCGTTAAAATATCACTAAATTTTGGTATTATCGATGAAAATTAGTTTCAAAATAAGAGACAAACTCGGCCACCATTATCATTTAAGGTTGGAAATAAGGTTAATTGAAGTTAAGTTTTACCAACCTATTTCCATCACACAGACACATTCATTCGAGTTCAAAGTTTTATATCAAATTTAGGTAGATTGAATTTTTTCACCCTTTTTTTAAAATATTTTAATTTTTGAAATAAAAATTTATTGAAAATTTGGATATCTACCTTGATAATATTCCAATATATCGAATGGATTAAAGTTGAGAAAAATTTAGATGATTCTAGTAAGATATGCACATACGTAGTTTAAAATTGTTATTTTTATTCATGAGTTCGAAATACACTTACCACGCAACGCGTGGGTAAAATACTAGTATATATAATAATAAGATTTTGGACAAATTTTAGAAACAATTTTAAATTTGACGTTATTAAATGCAATTCATTTTAACCCTATATCTCAATTTAATTTAATTAAAACAAATTTAAATTTATACCTCCATTTAATTTAACTAAATCAAATTTACATTTGAATTTTAATTTTTTAATGGTTTTGAATTAAACATTAAATTTTAAGACCAAATTTTGTTTTAATAATTTCAATTAAACATTTAATTTTAAGACCAAATTTTTAGTCAACAATAATTAATAATTTTTGTTTTTAAATATTTTATTATGCTTTCTTAATTTCTTATCCTAATATTTTAAGAAAAAAATTTCTTAAAATATATTTGTTAAAACCCTATACAATTTATGTAAACAAATAAATAAATAAATTACTTATAATTTATTATTTTAAATAAAAAATCATAATTTATTAAAATAATTTATTTTTTTAAAATTTATTAAAATAATTAATTATATGCAATTATTTTGATTAATATTATCGTTTATAAAATATTTATCTTAAATATAATCTTATCAAATACGGAAAATTATTAAATATTTATATATATATATATATATATATATATATATATATATTTTAATTGTTTTCTTGATTTCTTATCTTAATATTTTAAAAAAGGAAAATTTCTTTAAATATATTTATTAATATCTTATATAATTTTTGTAAAAAAAAATTAATTAACTAATTATAGTTTATTTTTTTAAATAAAACGATCATAATTTATTGAAAATAATTGATTGTATGCATTAATTTTAGTTAATAGTATTATCTACAAAATGCTTATCTTAAATATAATCTTATCAAATAAATGATATAAAGTAAGAGACAAGAGATATTAACTTTTATTAGAAAATAAAAATTAAAAATATTTCTTATTGCAATTTGTTAAAAGCTGACTACAAAATTTTCCGTCCTCAAAACTCTGAAACAGTTACCATAATAGTATTTTAAATTTATACAGATTTTCAGCCTTGAATATTGAATTTTATATTAGAGGCAATAATTAAGATTTCTTATTAAAAAAACTCTAGGAAAACAATAATA
>CANUEY010046348.1:0-30816 GCA_948099555.1 Croton setiger
ACCATGACAGACCAGGTCGAAGAAGGGTTAATCGAATGAAAGGGGCGATGGATTATACCAGAAGGCAAACGCGTCGAGGGTCCGTTTGCAGCCGATGTAGGAATCCAGGACATAACGTACGATCGTGCCCAATTTCTCATCCTCCGTCTGATAGAGCTCCAATTTAAATTTATTAATTAATTATATTTTATGAAATTAAATAATTTATTACTAATATTGTATGAAATTTATTATGCATTTATAAAAATAATATTTTATTTATTAAATTATTAATTTTTAAATATATTATTAAAATTTTAAATTACATCAAATTATTAACTAAATATATTAATTAAAATTTAAATTAAGCCCTAAATATCACTAATCAGATTATCTAACTTTCTTTAATTTTTTTTTCATTAATTACATTAACTTAAACCTATTAATAAATTATTTAATTACATTAATTGATACTTATTACTAATTTAAATAATTAAATTTATTAAATAATTTAATAAAATAATTAATTATTATTAATTATATTCATAATAATTTGTTATTAATAAATTTAATTTTTTATTATTACAAATTAAAAACGTGTATAAATTTTTCCCTGTGAAAAATAAAAATGAAAATGTGGGACCAATTCTTTGGATTTTTATTGTGAAAATGAAGTGGGGGACCACATTTTGCCTTCAAACGAAACCTCACTTTCGCATGATGAACTTGCAAAAGTGGACTTTTGCAAGTTCATCTTGCGAGAGTGGATTAAATTTTACACGCTCTAGTTGTTGGATTACTTTAATTTCCTCTTAACCATTAATTAATCACCTTCATTAATATAGTTTCGCAAGTCTAACTTGCGAAAGTGTTATTCTTTCGCGTAACTAACTGGCGAAACTCCCTCTTTCGCAAGATGAACTTGCGAAATAAGTATAGTATGTCCACATTTTAAATTTCTTTATTTTTTTGATAAATAATCCTGCATAAATCTGTATAATTGTTCTATTTTTTTTTTTACTACTACTTAACAGCTCTCATACTTGCTTTTAACATTGTTTATATATATATATATTTCTCATACTTGCTTTTAACATTGTTTATATATATATTTTTTCAAGCTCTTTATAGACTTAATAATTTTCACGCGGGCTTTTATTTTTATTATGAATGTGAGAGTGAATTTGTTTTTTTGTCATGTTACTGGTTGATATATGCGGTTCGTGGTAGCAATATGTTGTTTCTTAACAATTAATAATTTAAAGTCAAGTTACTTATTTTGTTAATTATTTAATATAATTACATAGGAAAATATTATGAATATTGTATTTTTTATTTAGTCAAAAATTTTTATATGGTTTTTTTCCATATATATATATAAGTTAAAATGTTAATGAAAAATGGAAAAATTAATTATGGTAAAAAACAAAAATGGTGGTTGATACAAAAATGAACAATCGAAAAATATTAAACCCTAAGTTTTAGCATTATAAAATTACCACGCGCTATTCTTATTATTATTAGTTTCTTAATTAAAATAGCCTTTTTGAGAATTTCTTTTAGGTCATTGTATTTTTATCTAATATATTTTTAGTTCTTTTTATTCTAAAAAATATACTTTTAAATCCTTACATTCTAGAACTATTTAACTCTATGGTCCTTTTATCCTCATTCTATCTATTTGCCCATATAAAAATACCATATTATTCTTTATTTTAATATATTTATACTATTTACTTTTCTTCTTCCTGAGTTCCTGTACCTTTATTCTTCGTTCTCCATACACAAAGCCATGGGTCTGCCGACCGAACCGGAACCATTCGGCCGATGATCCAGTTAAAGTTTAAAAGATTTTCAAACCGTTAACCGCCAAAAATTGTAACCATCCACAAACCGTCTAAATCGTCCAATCAAACCACCAAAAAAATTAAAAAAAATAAAATAAAATAACCGGTCGAATCACCGGTTAACCGCTGACGTCCCCCGGTTAATCAGCCCGCTAATTTACCGCTGCCCGCCGATTAATCGACGGTTCGATAGCCTGGCAGGCCGGTGGACCGGTTAAGATTCAACTTCCTCCTAACCGTGACCTAGTGACTCGTAACCAGCTCGGCCTGTTCCGTGGCCATGTCTAGTTATCCATATCTGTAAAGCCCTTACCCATACCCTTCATTTATCATATCAAATTTAGATTACAGTGATATACCCTTAAATAAAACCAAAATCAAAGTCCGCTTTTCATCTCTAATTATTAATCTACTTTCCTCATTCTCTTTCCTTTAGAAAATCAAAAATCTAATTTACACTTTTGCTATGTTTTTCTCTTCAATCCTACTTTTTTTATTTAAAAAAAAAAAATTGTTTTGCCTACAGATATTTTACAAAAAATGGCAAACACTAAAATATTATTTATTGTTTGTGCTTGACTCGTGACCCACTGATTTTGGGAGTAGATGATGAGTCATCTTGATCAAGTATAGAAAATGTTGAGTGATGACATTGAGCTTGGCCGTTAATGAAAGGTAGCCATTTTTTCTGGTTATTTTCATGAACAAAGCAAGAGGTTTGTGTTTTTTTTATATGATTATTTTTTTTTAAGTTTAAGGGTTTTGTGTATGAATGAAATTTATTGTTATTCAATATCCAAATTTAAAAATTAATGTTTTTTTTTTCAAAGGAGATGGAAACTCTAATCTACAATTTTCCATTTCCTTCCACCCTCTGCAACCTATCAAATTTCCAAGTTTTTGTCAATTTTCTTAAAAATATAATTTAGAATAAAAGAAAGGGAAAAACCATTGCAATCTTGATTTTGAACGGAAGTAGATATGAAGCCAAGGGTTGTGGAATGGTGAAACGGAGGATTGATGATGGGGAGAGGAGTGGTGGGTGAGAATTTCGTTCAAAAATGAATCATTGGACTTTAGGGATAATTTTGTCATTTTTGGTAAAAATATAGTGGCTAATGGAAAATGGAGAAAAATATATTGAAAAAGATATCAGAGTTGAATGGTAGAAAACTACAACCACTTAGAATTATATTTTTGAAAATAGAGAAATCAGAAAACAGATTAAGTAAAAATACAAGAACCTGAAAGTAATTTTTTCAAACTTTCTTAGCTTATTTAAATATTAGTACACATATTTTATCATAAACAATATTAATAATCTACAATTTGCCATTTAATCCAATTTTATTAAACTACCCTTCATTAATATCTTTTTATTTATCACAAGCTGTTCTAGAAAACAGAATCTTTAAATTATAATCATATCTTGACTAATTTTTGTTTTTGTTTGGTTTACGATTAAAATTTATTATTATAACTATTAATTTACATTACAATTTTTTATTACTACAAAAAAGAATTATTTACTTTTACTTAGAATTGTTTAAATTTTTTTTATGACTGTTTAAAATTATTTATATCAGTATGTTTGTTTCAATCTTATTCATATATGCTTATTTTCAAATTTATTTATATTTACTTATGTTTATTTGAAACTTGTTTATATCTATTCATGTCTGTTTCAAACTATTGTTACACTAAGTAATAGATTTAAAACTTGTAAAATTTAGCACTCAAGTAATGAAAATAAATAATTAAATTAAATAATACAAAAGAAATAGTAGTAAAATATAATAAGTAAAAAAAAGGAAAAAAATTAAGGGGGCCACGTAAGAAATTTTTTTCGAAAATAACAAAAGATTTTTTTTTTTTTTTTTTTAAAAAGAGAGACTGGAACGTGAAGTAAAGAACGGGAAGTAAGAAAAAAAGTGACCTATTTCATAAATAAAATCTAATAAATAAAAAATATTTCCGTAAAAAAAAAAAACCCACAGGGGCGCTTGAGGTAGAGGATAAAAAATAGTAAAAAATTTTAAACTAAAATATAGAAAAGTAAAACAAAAATAAAAGGGGAAAATGGTAGTAGATATATCCCATTTCAATTTAGTAAATTACACATTTGAAATTAGAATTACCTTTTTACCCTTTTATTTAAATAATTAAAAAAAAAAGAAGCACGTACAAGCAGTTCCAGCGTCCAGGTTTCCGCCGTTGCTAATTCTTCTTCTTCTTGCATTTTTCTATGTCTGAATATGTGGATTTTATAATTTTTGCTTGGATTTTATTTTGTCTTTTGTGTTTTTGAAGAGATATGATTGATTTTTTTTTCGAATTGTGTTGTTTATGGTGGCTAGGATTTTTTATGGTAGAAGATGAGATATGGTATTTTTTTAGACATATACCTAGTATATGAGTTGTATACCGGGCATATGGATCGTCTGTTTTTGGTGTTTTGAAGATATGTTTGTGTTTTTGTTTTATTAATGGTGGCTAGGAATTTTTGGGAAAGAAGTCAGAAAACTAGTATTCATATAACCCGATATATAGGAACTATATACCTAGTATATTGCAGTCCATGTCTTCTTCTACTCCAAAATTTTAGCTACCATTTGAGTTTTCTCTCCTCCAAAAACAATAAACTATATAAAAAAACCAGATGTAGAAGAAGAAGAAGAATAAGAAGAAAATAGTTTTGGAAGTGGCAGCAGTTTTCTCACCAGCAATCACGATAGTCTCTCCTGCAGCGGCAACAATGGCGGCAGTGGAAGGATAGTGACAACTCTGTTAGTATACGAACAAACTACCCAATATGGATCTAGAAGTGGCGGAGGCGGTCTCACCAATGGCAGCAGTGGTGGTGATTGCAAATGCGTATTGTTGGTAAGTGTATTGTTTGTTTGCTTTTGAAGGAGAGGTACTTTAGGGTGTTAAGTTTTAATTGAAGTCAAATGCACGATTTACTACTTTATTAAAACTTATTATTTACTACTAATTAATTTCTAAAATGTGTAAATTGCCTCTAAATTTCAATAAAAGATGGATAATTATGTAGATTTCCCAAAGAAAATTGTCTTAATTGAATTAGCGAGTAATCGTTAATTATATTAAATATTTATTTACAAAATGGTAACATCTAAAATTTAGGTGGATTGACCAACTTATTTAACAACCAAAACTTACCTCTATAAATGTAGAAAATTAAAAATTGTTACGGAGCACATTTCAAACACAAAGTGGTAAGTCCACTGAAATCACGGCGTTCATATTAAAAAGATGAAGTTGCATGCATGTTTTGCAGTCTGCATACAAAACTATATGAAGCAGTAAAATGATAATTAAGTTCAGGCTAGGCTACTACAGCAGGGTTCTATTGAAAAGTCATTTTGATTTTTGGTTTTTAATTTAGAATTTGCAATCATAAACTTCAAACAAAGTTAAAATAAACAATACATAATAATTTCAGTGTATTTTGGTCAGGAAACAATTTTTGGAAGAAATGTCAAATCTTTCCAATGAAAATCCAACACATCATGTGATTATGGTACACCAAACACCTAATTTTTCAGATAACATTAATGCATAATATATGTTTTTCTCAGAACTAGAGCTACCTTAACCTTCAGCATTTCTACTGCAACTGTATTAACCAGTAAAGCTAAATTTATTTACAAAAATTATTTATCAAGTGCTCTTCTTATCAAACATGAAAAAAAAAATGAAATTTGGAACTAAAACGGGTCTAATAATCAGCTACAAAATCAAAATTAGGAGCCAATTTCTCCCAAGTCTTTCACAATCTTGGTCTAAAATGGTAAGTTTTGTCAGAAAAGAACGAATTAGCAAATTATCCTAGTTTTGGGTTGTCTTATTGGAATTTTGAAAGCATATCTCTCTAACTACTGATGAAGAAAGGGAGTGCATGTGATATAGTCTAGTGGTTGAAAGGAAAACTTCCACGGAGGAGTCCTATCACAAACCCCCCAAAGGACAGACACTGAAAAAGCAAGATCAATACTATAGGGACCTGCCATTTTTCTACCCATACCAAACCTGTTAATGCTAGGAGCCTTTCTCAGCATCCGCAACTAACCCAAGTTAAAGGGCCTTCATGAAAGACAAGATACCCACAAACACAGATGGGAACAAAATGCAAGGGCCCTGCAGCATAAAGTCATTTGTTCAGTGCAAGGACATCATAAGTTGGCCAAGAAATAAAGATGGGTAAGCCTAAACTGACCTATTCAATGGCGGGCAACCGTGTCGGAGCCTTTATGTGTAATATGATGCATTCATTTAGAAATTCAAGAAGATGATTTAAGGGAAAAAAGACGCATAGCACAGGTGAGTTAAAGCAAAGCAGTGACTGTAACATAACCTGCAATTAATTGAGAGATGTATGTTACTATAATATAGCTCTAAAGTGCTGCTTTGATTTCCTACTGCTTAGGAATAAATTCTGTATAGCTGCTTTCATATTCACAATACACACATCAACATATAAGTAAGACAAAAGACATGAACCCACTTCTACATGGGAATCAAACCAACAATGACAGTAGGGCTCAGGAGAAATGACCTTTTAGCTAACCTCGTTCCATGCAACCAGACAAATGCCCCGGGACTAAATTGGTTCTCTGCAATTTTTCTCAGGAAAAGGCTGCCCATATATTGATGAAATGACAGAGATTTAAAGGTGTGAATTAAAAGCATAGTGACGCCTAAGTTCTAATCTATTAAAGAAAAAAAAAAGCCACATGGGGTTTCACATGTAGCCCAACCTTCAAAGCTGCTTGTAATTTATGAAATGCTCAGAGAAGTAGAGGTAGTGTTATTCAGGTGACTGAAAGGTTAAATGACTCGATGAACTACCCAAGTTCATTAATACTCAAGAACTTGGATTTTTGTCTTATTCATTATTGCCAGAGAAATAATGGGACATGGATTGACAGGTGGTGATATTTTCTCCTTCAATTCAATAATGAAGGTCTAGTGTGTTCTCTACCACAGAAAAGGAGTTATAAGTAAGCTCCGAAAGGTGATGTTGAACTTCATAACAGCTATATAGTTTCTTGAAACTTCTTTTTTGTTTGGTTTGTGATGTTTTTCTTCTCTATTCTCCTCCTCCAGCTACAGTAATGGACTCTTATCGAATCCTAGGATGTACAGAGGAATGTAGTGATGGTAGGGACAATGAGTCTGGATGGACAACTTATATTGCCTCTTCCATTCAGCAAAGCCACCACCACCACAACCATGATAATGATCAGCATCACATCACTAATATGCAAGCAGATTACAAAAAGGGCAATTATTGTGAAGATGATGATAATCAAAGCGATGATTCAATGACCTCAGATGCCTCTTCTGGTCCAAGCCATCAAGTGTTTTCCTGTAAAAATGATGTGAAAACTCTAGGCACATGTTCCTCCAAGCATGCAGATATTAAACACTCATCAAGAGACAGACTTTACAAACATAAGCAAAGAGAGGGAACATTCACCAGAACCAAAATAGAAAAACAAGAATCAGTTATTGAAGCAAATAGTGCCACTAGTCACATTCAAGGGAGAGCCAAGGTAAGGAAAACCTAGTAAGCAAATGCTCCTAAGTTTGTTTTTGTTTATCCTAAAATGCAGCCAAGTTTTTGGTGCGTGATGTTGCTCAACGGACTAGAAACAGAGCAAATTTCATTCTTCCATTTTGATTTCTAGAAACTGAATGTCAAAGTAGAACCTTGAAGTTGAAATATACATGCTCCATTCTTGTCACAGATGCATGAAAATGTTTATCACTTTCTAATTGTATTAATTTCCCATCAGCATCAAGCATAACAGTCATAGAAATGCTAGAACATTCTAGTGATAAACATTCTTTTATTTACAAAGAAAAGTAGATATTAAACTTACAAATTAAGGAAGACGATACAGGATCAGCTTAAATTCCAAGATAGACTTAGTTTTTGGTTGAGTCCATGCTTAGAATAATTTATGGCTTTAGAATATAGAACATGGACTTTGTTAGATCACAGCGGCTTGCTATGGGTCAATTGTAAATCAAGTCTAATTGAGAATTTAATCCAAACATGATACTTGAATTTGAAGTTTGAGAGAGGTGATAGGAGCTGTGATTCTCTGGTTAACTAATGCCGGGAGACGTATAGAACTTGGTAGTTTTGGTCCAACGAAGCAATACCTATCAAGTTGATTTAATACATTTAGGATTATAGCTTGATCTATCTAGCTGCTATAAATATGCTTCACAGTCTTCTTAGGACATTTGACAAAGACCTCATAAGGTCCCTGAACCAGTAGCATAAAGAGATCAAGCTATCACAGTAAATACTATGTCATGTCTTCCAGTGTTTTTTAATATCTGTTACAACCATTCTATTTCCAAGGCCCCAAAGCCTTCCCAATCAAACAAACCTTCAGGGGATTAGCAAAAATTCATCCCACTGTAGATGCTAAAATTGTGTGCAAGAACAAATTAAGCAAAAATTAAAATAAAAAAAAATTTACAGTGATTTACATTGAAATTCTAGACTTGTTTAGGATCTTATAATTCAATCCTGTAAGCACCAGCTGCAAGTAGCAGATTCTAAAACCATAGCATTTGGTAATTAGAAGAAAGATAATCAACAAGAACTTACAGGCTGTTTAGCCCATATTGTTGGAAAATAACATGTCAGCAAAAAAATATCTTCGACATAGATCACATAATCGCTAAAGAGATGAAAAAGTATTTTTGTGGACAAGAACTTACAGGCTTAAGAATCAGATATTGTCTATTATCCACTTCAGGAGTCACAGATACTAAATGATCTCAAATACTGAATTGATAAAAAAGCTAAGATTGTTGAATGTTCTGAATGCCTGGACTGCATTAAAAATGAATCTGAAGTCATGAATAAGCAATGCAATTCGCTTCATCCTCCACCGGGTTCAAAAGGTTGATTTAATAAATAAAAGAAGTGGTACGCCATAGTTGCTTAGATAGGAGAGAAATCAGGCAAAAATCATTATTTTTCAATTTCCCTTATAGAAAAACTTCCTTTGGTGCTTTCTCATTTCCAGCTTCTAAAATAGCAGAGTTAACATGATTATGTTGTCATTTTGAGTGTGTTCAAGATCAATACAAAATGCAGGATTTAAGGCACACCAACACAAGCTTTAAAGTCAAGAGACATACAAGTATGTAATTCAAGACACATATAACAAATTTAATAATCAGTTCATTAGGTAGGCACAGTAAAATTCACATAAATTTATATCAATCAATTACTCTAGAGGCAAATGTAATCACTAGTTGAACAACTGAACTGGATTTTTTACTTATGAATGCACCTTCATGCGAGGAATCTTTCTCAGATAACAAGTAATCACAAATGCATAATTGAGGAGTTGGAACTACAGAAAGCATCAGAATCCTATTTCAGCATAAATTAAGCCATCGAAAGTTAGGTCTGCTTGGTGGAGCAATGAAGATATGTTTATTTTATATTTTGAATAGCAATAGAACATGTTTCTAATAAATACTATAATCAAAAGACTCTAAAAGCATCTACCAAACACAATCTAACGTGAGAACTGCAACAAAGATGCAGTGACATCTTCACCAAAAAGCACAAGAAACCTCCTCCATGTGGTCAACAAAAACAATATGGAAAGTAAATCTCCAAAACTTGAATTAAACACAAAAGGAATGAATAATGAATAGCCTTGGAAAATGAGGCAGAAAACTAATGAAAGTGAATTAACATATTGTCCCATTAACCAATATGAGGTAAGTAAGAGGAGTGGATTAATCATTATAGGCAAAAAAGTAGGTAAGATTGCAAGTAAAAGGATAAATCATTAACAATAAGTTGACAAATCTGGCAGGGTCTGGTTTCAGAGGCCCAACACAAACACATGGATGGCAACATTATGCCCAAACAATTGAACATATTTACTATGCCATACCTCTATGAGATGATATCACAGCAAGGAAACAGCAAGAAATACACGGCTTTTTAGTCATAAAGGCCATATTATTTGGTTCTTTAGCAGTGAGTCACTAAGGTACACCACCAATACCACAAGAAAGCTAAAGTTAGATCTTCGACTGTTTAGCAATCTTGAACCATTCAGTGTGGAAGGATCCTGGCATATCAGTTCTTTCATAGGTATGTGCTCCAAAGTAATCACGTTGAGCTTGGACTAAATTAGCAGGCAGCCGTTCCCTCCTATATGTATCAAAATAAGCAAGACTAGCTGACATACCAGGGGTGCTAATTCCTGAGTTTATAGCCAGACAAACAACTCTTCGCCATGCTGATTGCCGCTCAATAATCTCCTTAGCAAACTCAGGATCCACAAGAAGATTAGGCAGATCTGGGTTTCTATCATAGGCCTGCTTGATGTGGTCCAAGAATACAGCACGAATAATGCAACCACCCTTCCAAATTCTTGCCAGCTCGCCAAGTTTTAAGTCCCATCCCTTTTCAGCACTTTTTGCACGTATCAAGTTCATTCCTTGAGCGTAACTACATATTTTAGAAGCATAGAGAGCTTGCCTCACATCATCAATCAACTTCTCCTTATTAACAACTTGATTAGCTAGGATGTCTCCGACGCCACCAGATTTGAAAACCTTGGCAGCTTCAATCCGTTCTTCTTTTAAACCACTAAGAAATCTTCCATCCAAAGATGATGCTATAGTAGGAGCAGCTACAGATAACTCAGCAGCTTGCTGAACTGTCCATTTACCAGTGCCTTTCATGCCAGTTTTGTCCAAAACTTTGTCAACTAAATGTCCCTCTCCCTTGTCATCCTTAATCCCGAAAATGTCAGCAGTAATCTCGATCAAGAAACTAAGGAGTTCCCCTTTGTTCCACTCTGAGAAAACCTGGCGCAATTCCTCATTGGTGAGCTTCCCAGCCGATTTCAGCACATCATAAGCTTCAGCAATCAGTTGCATGTCACCATATTCAATCCCATTGTGAACCATCTTGACAAAATTGCCAGAGCCTCCTTTGCCAATATAAGTAACGCACGGGCCGCTATCACGAACCTGAGCAGCCACCTTAAGTAGGATGTCTTCTATGTATTTGTAGGCCTCAAAGGAACCTCCGGGCATTAAAGAAGGTCCGTGTCGTGCACCCTCCTCACCTCCTGATACTCCCATCCCAAGATAAAGCAAACCCAAATCTGCCACGGCTTTCTCTCTCCTTTCCGTATTCTCATACCACTCATTACCACCATCGATGATGCAGTCCCCTTTCTCCATATAAACAGACAAAGTCTTGATGGTTTGGTCAACTGGGGTTCCAGCCTTAACAAGCATAATTATAACACGTGGTTTTTGTATAGAATTAACAAAGGATTGAGGATCATGGAAGCCATACAAGGGGAGATCTCCCTCTTGTTTGGCCCGTGCAACTGTCTCGTCAACTTTTGAAGTGGTCCGATTGTAAACAGAAATGGGGAATCCCTTTTCAGCAATGTTAAGGGCAAGATTTTGCCCCATAACAGCAAGACCAGCAAGCCCAATTCTTGTTGAGGGAGCCATATCTAGATTTCCTGGTCAAAATAAAAGATCTCAATTCATTAGAAGGCAAGTGCACTGCAGTATATCATTCATAAAAAGCATACAGAGATGAAAACAAATACTAATAAGGGAAAAAAAGGTGGAAATTGTATCATAAAAAGAACCGCAGAATAGATCACCATGTTCTTACATGGAGCCAAGAACAAATTTATGTAACACTCATGGTTTGTAATGCATATTCGAAGTTGAACATTAGTAAGTTCACAAATGCCATAATAGTGACAGGGAACTGATACTTGCAGAATCTGATGCCAGAGGAGACAAATTCTTAATATCACTTTATTTTTTACGTAAAAGTAAACAAAAAGTTCCTTATTTTATTGTATTTTTGAAGTAAATAATCATTGAATTTGAAGGAATAAAAAACCAAGAAATTCAACGTAATTAAACAAACAAACAGGCTGAAGTAGGCAACAGTCAAACAATCGATCTCACTATTATACAATTCAATGGGAGAAAAAGACTGATGATGAAAACTGAAACCAAATTCTAAATATCAAAATAAAGCCCAGTAATCTTCAAGAGAGACAAATATCCAATTGAAGCCAATACAAAATACTCGAATAAAATCAATTAACACATCACAAAATCCGGATATTAATATAGAACTGCACAATGCAAAGGCGAAAACTTACAGGAGAGTGAATGTAGCTTAGTAACTGAAGGAACCCAGACAGTTCGAAGATCTATTCTCTAGCGTATCCTAATAAAATCTCTACACCCCGAAATTTGGTAATGTGATTTAAGCAATTTTTGGTTTGGGGCTGTCTTTATGATCTCCAAAAGTGGGTTGGTGGTTAATAGACAAATTATGAAAATACACCTGCCAACGAAATTTATTTTCAACTACCGCCCCTTTTATTACCACATATTTCTATTAACACCACATTTTGTGTTTTTTATTTCCTGATATATCCATTACTAATATAAACAACAAATAATTTTGTTTGGAAAATAAACTAGCACTTACCTTGGTTTTAATTGATGTTTTAAACGGAATAAATTTATTGTCCTCCAATCGTTTAACAATAATTTGCTGATTAAAGTTATCTTATACTTAAGAGTGAAAATAATTGATAGGAGAAATTATATATATTGTAGTTGGTAAAATAATTGTAATATTTATGATTATGAGTGAATAAAAAAATGGAGATATGAGATTAGAAAATACAAAAATATAAGATGTGATCCACTTGAAAACATACAAATCTTGGTGGGTGAAAATGTAATTTTACTAAGGACTGAGATTCCAAGGTGCAAAATGATTTAGTCAGTCACGAGCCATCTAACTGTTTAATTTCATATGATCACTGTGTAAGTGAAAGTTTGGTGGTGCTGATGAAACTACCCTTTCATTATTATTAGTAAAGTTAGGTTTGGACTAGTTTAACAAAATTAATAAGCTACTTCTTTTCTTCATCATTTTAATATTTTTTTTTTTTTTTTGGATTTCATAAAATTTATCCCCTCCTGGAAAATTTAAGAAAGAAAAGAGAGGAGAGGAGAGGAGAGGACAAAAATATAATGTCTTAAATGGAAGATACAATTATCTTATTTTGGTTCAAATTTAAGGGAAAATATGCCTTTTGGGTGAGTTTTATTTTATTTTCAGAAATTCCCAACTATTTCTTGAGGGGGAAAAAACAAAAGAAAAGAGCGCAAAAACATTAAAAATACATTGAATTTGATATCTGATAACATATAGATAAGTATAAAATAATAATAAAAATAAAACGCTAAATTCTTTAAATAAGGTTAAGAGTTCAAGTAAAGTCAAAAGTTTGAATTACCACATTATTAATAAAAACCTCTAAGTTTGGCCGAAATTTGGTATCCAGAAACAGGATTATTATGCAAAATCAAATGCAACAGATAAATCTAGCAAATAACATATAGTCTTAAATGGAATTCACAATTTTGAGAACTAAACTGGCCCCACAATAGCCCGCCCCAATTAGAAGATAACGGTAAAAACTACATCCACAAACTCCACCCCAAGCACTCATCACAATCAACGCCCACCATTAACAATACCACATAGAAAGCTCCTCACAGAACAACAAACAGAACAAATCCACAAAAATGCTCCAACGTGGCATAATCTCCAATCCTCTCCCTTCTGTCCATCTCAAAACCTCCCTTTTCCCTCACAAATGCGCCACTGTTCCCTCCTCCATCACTGTAACAAACAAATACTCCATCTCCGATGAGTATCTTGAGTCCCGAGGCTTTCTTCTCCGTCGAACGGTCTCAGACCTTAATCTGGACCATCTCAACTCTATCTTTGTAGCCGTTGGGTTCCCTAAGCGCGACCCTGAAAGGATCAAACTCGCTCTGGAGAACACAAACTCGCTCCTCTGGGTTGAGCATAAGAAGTCTCAAAAGCCTGTTGCTTTTGCTCGTGCGACAGGTGATGATGTTTTCAATGCCATTATTTGGGATGTGGTAGTTGATCCTTCATATCAAGGAATTGGATTAGGAAAAGCTGTGATGGAAAGACTGGTAGAAGAATTATTAGAGAAAGGAATTGTTAATATTGCATTGTATTCAGAGCCTCGAGTGCTCGGATTTTATAGGCCTTTAGGATTTGTAGCAGACCCAGATGGTATCCGAGGAATGGTGTACTCCAGAAAACAGAAAAAGAAGAAATGAATTCTATTATTGAGTTTTTTTTTCCCCCCAAGTATTTTGCTATTTAAGTGCCTCAAAGCACACTAAGTTCTTATGATAATGTATTGGTTTAGGATGATTGAATTGGATAAAACATAAAGGAAAAGATGTTTTGTTATTGTGAAGAAGAAGGGTATTATAATGCAACAAAAAATCAAAATTTTTTATTGTTCTAAAGCAACAGGAAGTGACATCTCTCATGGATACATACAACATAACTGATAGCAAGAACTGCCAAGAAATTGCAAAGATTTGGCTTTTATTGAGGCGCAACTGTCTGGGAATTTTCTAGCTTGATCACCTATGCAATACAAATATGTACACAGAAGTCAGTAGTTTTTATAGATTTATTGTCAATTAATCATATCAATCTATTTTATTCGGTTACAGTGAGTACATCAGCACGCAACCAAGAAATAACAGTAAATTCCAGTGTGATTTTAGATTATTGCTCTGGCAGAAGTCTGTTTTTTGTTCATAAATTATTTACTACCCTCTGAATACAAAATTGATAATCAACTACAACTTGCATATTTAGCACATGAACTCCATTTTCAAATATTGTTCTTTACAAAAGTAATTTCCTTTAAAAATCAACCAAAATTTCTGTATCAGCGGCAAAATTATTTCTGATTAATTTTCCCGAGTACAACATACATTTAAAAAAACAATTACGCAATAAATCACACGCAATTCCTTCTCATGTATGTCTTGAAATCAAATTCGGAGAATTGAACAATCAACAGAAACCAAATCAATAATTGAGCTGTAAGTTAATGAACCAAGTTCTACTACGAGTGAAAGAAGAGAACGAACAAGATATACCTTGGGAAGATCATATAAAATTCAAGAAACATCCTTGGCGTTATGAAGGAAAGCAGCAGAGCAAAGAACGGAAGCAACAAAAGCGAAAAGACCCAATCCAATCATTAAAGAAACTCCTGCTACTACCAAATCCATTACGCACTGCACACTGAATCCCACAAAAAATACCATCTTTTTTCTTCTGATTGGAGAAGACACGCAAAATTTGAAAATGGTCCCTCGTTATTTAGCTCGATTCGAAGAAGCTGAGGCCCTTCCCATGAGCAATCATATAAAAAACCAGCACCGACGGCGGAGAAGAGGGAAGAATAAGAACACAGAAGTCAAATACACCTGCACTTTATCGGGATTTGAGAAGGTTCCCATATCCAAAATTCAATTAGGCTTAACCGGTTCACATATCGATGGTTCCGGTTATAATGTAAATAAATCGAGTTAAGTACGGTCAAGTTGAAGCTCAAGCTCTGATTTATGTACTTTTTCCAATCTCGAATGAATTTTTATCAAAGCTCGTGTAAAATCTTAATTCTAATAAATAAAAATAGTGTGTTATTAGATAAAATTTATTTTTGAATTATTATAAATCATTATATTTTAATAAATATTATAAAAACATTCATTTATTATATACCTTACACAAATTTGTTACCTTGAAATTCTAATTTGATATGTGATTGTTTAGTTATGAAGTCAGCTTATTTAATTTTCAAATGAGTTTTAATTGGATCAAGTTTTGAGCCGCTCACTCTACTTATTTACGTTCTTGAAATAAAGCAGCTCTATTTTCGATTATGGTTTTAATCCCCTATTTTGGATTGCAAGTTGAACCGACAGTTTTGACTTTGAGGCACTTAAACAAACCGTAAACGGTTGGTTCCGTTGGTCCTATTAGTGACCCGGTGAGGGGTTGAGATTGAGTATGGATAGATATGGTAGATGAGGCGATGAAACCAATGAATGTGCAGGGAATTTTATCCCCGACAGGTTCAACATTTTCCTAATTCCTATGCAGTTATGGTCTCCTCCTCTTTGCAATCTCCATCCATATTTTTCTTGTACTCAGCGAATTTGTTGTGGATAACAATGTTTGTTGATAAGATGAGTGTGGAGTGCTTCTTAGTTCAAGCTCCTTATTTTAATTAGGAAAAAAAACTTTACAATTTTTGTATCAAATGTTCAAGTGCAATTTTCCATTCAATAACCAAATCTCTTTCTAGAGTAGAGACTGTATAATGATGTATGCAATCTGTATAGTTAATGAGGGTGTTCATTTTTACCAGTTGTAGAAAGTAGATAAGTATTTTCCCCATAGCTAGATAAGCTTGACAAGTTGTCTTGATTTTCATTTATTGATGCCAGCAAAATGGCTAAGTAATATAAACTGCTAAGCTCATATACTTTTATATAACAGAATTAGTTTATAATAATGAAAATATCTGTATTATAAAGACAATATTGATCAATTCGTTTGCTTGTGTAAGTATTTACTTAATTGCAACTTTCACTCTTGTTAGATGATTATCAGTTGCTCCAATCCATTTTCTACCTAAAGTTGGTTCCTTTTCTGATCCTTTTTAGAGTTCTAATATGAGGATTTGAAACCTTTCATCTTTGGTGAGTGTTTGATCAAATATCCACTCAGGGAACATGAAAACTCAAGGCAGTGGAGCTTCTTTTGTCTGTAGTTACCGCGCCTATTCTCTGCGTGCTGCAGGGGTTCAAAGGACTCAAAAGAAACAGTATTACAACTTCAAACTCTTGCCTCCCAACTGTAAGCGCTCCATTGGTCCAATACCTGAATCATTGAACAGCATAACTGTCAGATAATAAGCAAGACTGTCCTCTCTTGGTGCCTGCTTTTACTTGTAAATGGATCTGATATGGTGTGGATATTACCTGGATTGTTTAACATGGGATTTCTCATCGGTAAGAGCGGTGGTTCCTTAATGTCAACTACTACAGCATCAGATGTCAAAAATGTTTTGGCCACTGACGCAGCGTTCTCCAGACAACATCTAACTACCTGCTCCAAATTTCAATTCAGCATTTTGATTAATGATTTCTATGTTGTCATCGATTGAAAGTTAACATTTTGCTTCAATGAGAATGCTTAGATTATTGTTTCTAGATGTATAGGCTTGATCCAAAAGACATAAAATTGATCATATACCTTTGTTGGATCAATAATCCCTGCACTTATCAAATCTTCATATCTATCTTTCGCAGCATTGTAGCCATATCTGGGATTATCATTTGATAGAATCTAACAGAACACAATAGTTTCATGTGTTAATTTGTGATATTATAAAAACAAACTCAGGAATACTAAATTTCAATTCTCAACTTTGATACTAAAGCACAATGATGAATTAAGGTGAAAAAAAACCTGGTTTATGACGATATTGCCATTTACGCCTGCATTTTTTGCTATCAGTTTTGTAGGATATGTCAAAGCTCTTTTGAAGATATCAGCCCCAATCTACACAATATGATCAAAACAGTGATGAATGATTGGACAAGTCAAGAAATGAAAAAATGTGCTGTTCTTCATCATCAATGAGAGGCACCTTTTGTTCTTCATCATCAAAACTTTCTTTAATACCATCCACTTTTGCAGATAACCTCAGAAGGCTACACCCACCACCAATTACTACACCTTCCTCAATTGCTGCCTGCAATGTACCAAGCCAGAAGCTTGTAATTTATATTCAACAAAAAGAAAAACAAAACCATTCACAGATCAAGAAAAGCAACCAGCAGCTACCTTAGTTGCATTTAAAGCATCTTCTATTCTCAGTTGTTTATCCTTTAACTCTACTTGTGTTTGTGCTCCCACCTATGATGTAATTGATAAAGACTTGAGAATATTGAGTTTCCAAGAGGAGAATTCGCTGAGACTTGAGCACCTCATTACCTGAAGAATGGCAATTCCTCCTGATAATCTTGCTATTCGTTCATTCAGTATTTTTTGTTGAAATTTTTCTTCTGTATTCTGCAAAGAAAGATATAATAAAATTTGCATTCTAATGCAGAACATGCCATGCTTTAAGTTTGTTCAAGAAATCAGTAGCCTTTTCTAGTACTCCTTGGTCCTCGAATAGAGCAATGCACTATTAATGGTACAAAAACATTGGCAATCGCAAATGCACCTCAACAAGACCACAGATCTGAGCGACCCTTGTCTCAACAGCTGCTTGAGTGCTTCCATCAGTGACTATAAGTGTCGAATCCTTTGTTATCACCACCTTCGTAGCAGAGCCTAAAACATCCTGGCCTGCCTTTTCTAGGGTCAATCCCATCTCATCTCTGATTACTGTACCTGTAAAAACATTTGAAGAGCTGAGAATGCAAATATCAATGATATATGACCAACAGCAGCAATTCATAAAAACTGAATTCCCTTCGCCTTACAGAGAGCAGCTTCAAGAGTTCATGGGCAACATAGATAATAAACAAATGACTCTTTTTACTCTAATACGTTCTAGTTTGTTCCTTCAGCATTAGATTTTTGTAAATAATATACACTGGAATGCATTCTTAAAACTTTTCATCTCATGAAATCAAGGAACAGCTCACATTTCTAATTTCTGATGCTTATCTACAATTAAGAAAAAAGATACTGAATCAGGTTTGGAACTTGGTAAACTAAAACACTACCTCCTGTCAAAACAGCAATGTCATCTAAATAGTGGCTCTTGCGCTCGCCAAAAGCAGGGGCCTTAATTGCAGCTGCCTTCAACACACCCTTAAGTTTGTTTCTAATAACTGGAGCCAAAGCTTCCTGTTCAATGCCTTCTGCAACTATGACTATAGGGTACTCCTCTTTAACAGCATTGTCCAATATTTTAAACATTTCTTTTGGATTTGAGATCTTTTTGTCAACCAAAAGTAACTGCAACCGCACAAGTACATTTTCTAATCATTTCGCGGAATAATATGACCAAACTAGGCACAAAATTGCATTTCTTACCTTGCAGTTATGGAATTCGACAATCATTTTTCGTCGATTCGTAACAAAGTAAGGGGATAAATATCCACGATCAAATTGCATCCCTTTTACAATTTCTAGATTGTTCTCAATGTACTTCCCGCTTTCAATTGTGACTACACCTCTTCTTCCCACTTCCCGAAGAGCATCAGCTATCATGTTTCCCACTGTACAATCATTCCCTGCACTAACTGCAGCAACATCTGCAAGCTCATCATCTTCAACCTATATTTCTACATTAAAGTTAGTAATCTTGCTAGCAATTATAGAAGCAACATATTGGTTCCTCATTTCACATGCTCTCTAGTTTACATTCCTTGATCTTAATTCGACTAGGGAAAAGGAGAAAATTAAACTTATTTACCTCTCTAGACATCAACTTGAGTTCAGAAATAAGGGCTCTTGAGGTTTTCTCGATCCCGCGAGCAACTTGGACAGGATTTATGCCAGCTGCAATAACCTATAAATCATGACATCTTTTATATACAAAGTTCACAATATTTATTATATGTCAAAAAAACCTTAACCAGCACAAATTTACTGTTTACTAATTAAACTTCAATTCTCAACCTTATAAGGATATAAGAAATGTTGGGGCATAAGGTCTTGCAGTTAGAAAGAGTATTCAATAATCATACCTTAAAACCCTCAGCAATCAAACCATGAGCCAGAACTACAGAAGTTGTTGAACCATCACCAGCAAGGTCATTAGTTTTTGCCCCAGCTTGTCTCACTAATTTCACTCCAACATTCTCCAAAGGATCCTCCAATTCTATCTACAAATATTATCAATTATTTGCAGCAATTAATCATAATTAGCTTACAAATGATTAATGGGTGAGTTGTAAAATTAAAAAAAAAAACCTGTTTGAGAACAGTTTCTCCATCGTTAACAATCTTAGGAGGTCCATACTTGTTTTCTAACACTACATTCCTTCCTTTTGGACCTAATGTGACTCCTACAAGCTGTGCCACCATATCCACCCCAGCCTGCAGAAACACAATATTAAAATTGTATACAAATTCCAAAAGAAAGAGAAATGGTAGTGTTTGAAGAAAGAGTACCAAAAGTTTCTTTGTTGCTGAACCATCCTGGTTAAAGTAAAGATCTTTAGCCATGGCTTTAGTATTTATCATACAAGGTGAAGAAAACCTTTTGGGATAAGTTGGGATAGTGAAGGATATTGCAGAAATAGGATTAGTTGGAGAGCAAGCCATTGTTGGAGCAACAGAGGTATCTGAGCAATTTTGCTAAAGATAAACTAATTTTTTAAAAATGGTTTCTTTTTCCTTTGATTGTCATTTTCCAGTTTGGAGGATAAGAAGAGATGCTCAGAACGGAAAAAATATCTGAGATAGTTGATTTTGGCGCTACTTCCAGGATCAGGATTAACTATACAGTTAGCAAGAAATGCCTTAATTTTCCAAACGCTGTCGTTCGGTGGATTGTAAACAAAAGGCCGTTTCCTCAATAACCATGTCGTTTGAACAGATTTACAAGTTTTTTTTTTTTTTTTTAAATGAAAATACTCCGCATTTACAGAGGAGAATGCAAATCGTACACAACAAGTACTTGAGAAGTGTTACCATTTACATGGTAACACTTAAAACTAAGCCTTTCTCAAAATATATATATTGTTGAGTCGTATTATCACTAATAAGTATAATTATAGTAAAATTCAATTGAATCAATAATTCTATTATAACTTATATAAATTTTATATCCCGCATCGGATATTGTATTCCGCATCTGGTAATACTATGCAACTTGGTAAAGCTAAACTATCTTGTTATCAGCTTAAAAAGTTAATATTCGTAATGACTATTCAATTAGAATCCGAGGAAGCTAATGTAATACAACAAAATTGTTGAATCTTAGATTTCTAAGAAGATTGTAATTAGATATTAATGAGCACTTACTGGATCATGTTATAGTGTTTCACATTGAGAAGCAAGATGCCATGTGGTTCAGTAAACTGCATAAAATCTTGCATACATGTCCATCACGTTCATTTTTTATTACTGCTGCTCAAAATTTGTCTTCAAGGGTTGACTTCAATTTTATTGGGGATCTTTAATTATTACCAAATTAGCAAACGGTTAAAAATAATTTTACTTGATATGCTAAATAGTCTTGTTTCTTACATCAAATTTTGCTGTAGAAATATTGTTTATCTTAAGTGTGAAATTGATGAAAAATAAGAGATATAAATAGTGATAATGGTTAATGTAATTTTTCAAAAACTTATTCTAATCTAAAATGTCTATCTTCTGATCCCTAATGGATCGATGGAGAAGCATAGATGACCTCATCAATGAGGTGTTTGCAATTTGATACATTTGTTTACTCAACAAGTGTTCATTTTACTACAAAGAATAGAGAATTATTAAAAATAAGACTTACATATAAGCAAATCATTAGTTCATAAGCTAAATAGATTATTTGTTTAAAATTAAAAGTACAAACAATCAAAGGAAAAATAATTTCAAGGAAGAAGTGGAAAAAAAAAAGATTATTGTAACAAATAGTACAATATAAAATTTAGTTTTAAATAAATAGTACAGATGTTTAATATTTGGAAATGGAATATAATATATTTTTCACAATTTAGAAAATATGAGAAAATAATCTAAGTAATATTTTTCTAATATCAAAACATATGATATGTGATACTATTTTCTTAATATCAAATATATATGTGTTATTTTGTTAAAATATACTATTTACTAAAAAAAAATTCTACATGCATGATAGTCTTACATTGTTTTTTTACATTTATTAATATCTGAAAAAAATAGTATATTTAGTTTAATTCCAAAACAACTTCTCTTTATTAACAAGAAATAAATAATAATAATATGTAAATACATGTTAATATCTGTCAATAAAATTTGAGAAATTTAAAAACTAGATAGCCGGAAAAATAGATGTAGCCTCACACTTCACCAAGTGATTGGAAAATTAGGGATAACAGTGGGGTGTATATCCGTAATTTCCCTACTACCTGCCCCCAACTTATGTTTTTATTTATACTATCTATTCCGCTCCACAAAAAATATACTTATTTTACTACCTGCCCTGTTAGCAGATTATTTTTAATTTCCTTAATAAATTTATAAAAATAATAAAAAATAACTTAAAAAATTAAATTATGACATATATTGTTCTCTTAAAAATATAAATTCTCTAACAATAAAAATACAAAGTCACAAATATGAAATGAAAATATAGTTTTAGGGTTTAGTTGTTTATTTATTTTAATTTTTAACTCACTCATACAAAATATGTAAAAAATTATTTTTAATTTTAGAACAATAATTATGTTGTAGTATAATGGTAACATATTTAGTTCTCAAATTAAAGGTATTTAGTTCAAACTTCAAGTGTATATATATATGGGCGGATTTTGCGGGTTATGGATATCATGAAATCATTAACTACCCCGCCCCATCCCTAACGGGTAGTGAAAAATAACTACCCTTTTAGCGACAGTTTTTAGCGACATTCGCCAAAAAATAAAATCAATAGTTGTTAATATTTATCGATATAAGTAAATATTTTAAACAATATTAGTCAATAAAACTCAGTATTTATCATTTTTTTTTCAATATAACTAAGTATTGACAAATATTGATAAATACTAATTTCATTTTTCAGCAAAAGTCGTTGAAAACTACTCAGCTATGATCGCGACTATTTTTCCTTCTATCTGTTGAAATTTGGAAAAATTCTAAATTATATTAAAGAATATTGACAAATACTGATTTTTAATTTACCAGCGACACTGTCCAACGATGGTGGCATTCATTTTTCGATCACATGGCAAAATTTAAAAGAATTCTAATTATACTGATTTATATTAATTTTTATATGATTAAAAATAAATTAATAGAAAAATTTAAAAATTAAAAAAATAGCAACCATGTAAGAACATAAAAAATATGTTAGTGTGTTATTTTATATGATTTGGATTGTTTTTTATTTTTTGAGGGAAATAGTCTCACATTGTTATTGAGAAAGAGAGGAGAGTAAAATATATAGTATACGATTGTGTGAGCAAACATTGGTAGGTGTGAGTGAGTAACATGGAGCCAAGCAAGCAAGGCATGAGCATGTGACTCATTCCAACATCAACTCAAACAAAAAAAACAACCAAAATGATGTCTGTAAATTGGTGATGTTTCCTAGATGGTAAGAATTTAAAGCATAGACTCTCCAACCCTAATTTTGACTTTTTTGGGTACTTGGATTTCAATGCTCATTCATGGAATCTCTCACTTTGCTTCTCTTCTCTATAAACTAATATTCAGTCCCGCTTCTCAATGCTACTTAATTATAAATTTATAATAACACCAACCTCTCTTCTTCTTCTTCTCTCTCTATTTATATAGGGTATTTGTCTTTGTTAGTACTATTAATTGGCTTCAAGAGAATGGCAAAGATTATAGCTTTCTTCTTCTTCTTCTTCATATTGGTATTAGTCATGTTTATGTCCTCAACCTCAGAAGCCAGCAGACCCATTTCTTCTAACCCACAAATTCCATCATCATCATCACATGTAAGTGTCTTATTTCTTTCATAAATTTTTTATATACATTCTTATAGTTTTTATTTCTTTAAATTTTTTTGTAGGAGGAATCAAGTATCAGCTCTGATGGATGTGAAGGAAGTGAAGAGTGTTTGATGAGGAGATTCATGGCCGAACATACTGACTATATCTACACCCAAGACATAAGAGGACCTTGATTTTTTATTTTTCTGTGCTTCTTTTCTTTTTCACTTTTGTAATGCTTTTGAGAAGGAAATGGAAAAATATATGATAGTTAAGGCGTATATTACATAAATTTATGTTTATATTTATGATCAAAATCAGTAAGGGGTTTGGGTTGGATGTTAAACTTTAGAGAATGCTAATTAAAATCAAACTAATACTTAACACATTCTAAAAAATATAAACAATTTATAGAACTTATAGAAAAATATAATTAGACTAAAATTATTTTTATATTTAAAACTAAGTCATTTTTAATATTATCCCCTTATTAAAGAGCTAAATTTATCAAACCAAAACTGCAGATTAGTTAAACAAGTATGTTATTGAGAGCAATTTGCTACAAACAAATAGCAAATTTCACGTTAATTCTTCACAATATTTGAGAGTAAAATTACGTACAATAAATTTTCGTTTTTTTAGTATAAAGGAAGTCGCCAATGAATTAAATAATATTGCGGGCTCTCCTTATTATACACTAATTTATGGCAAGCAGTTTGATTAATAAGAATCAAACTTCGAACATCCACATTCTGCATTCCACATACAATCTAGAATGACAAACACTTTAATTTGATTATTTTGAAAGTTTAGCACCTCAAATAGAAAAGCACCACAAGTTCAGCAACTTTGGGTACAATTAACCCTATAAATTTGTATAATTCTTTCCTAATATTTTTAGGGGTTTGGAGTCAAATAACATTTTAAAATTTGATAAATACTAAATAGCAGCAAGTTTCAAAATATAGTAAAAAACACATTTTCAAAAATAAAAAAGTTTAAATTCCAAAATTTTACTCATTAAAATAGATAATTTCATAAATTATTAATATCATCTCCTATTGTTATATGAAATTACATAGTATATATGTTCTAGTCCGCCGAACCCCTCATCAAAGGTCGCCGGTCCATTGCTAGAATTATCTAGATAAAAATTTTTTAATTTTATTTAAATAAAATAAAATACAAAAAATAATAAAAATAGGGGTATAAAAATTAATCAAAAACCAACTTCTTTTTTTTATAAATAGTTTTGTAAAGCTTTTTTTTGGGAGAATATATAGGCCATCCCAAGTTCCAATGGGTGCTAACTCAAATTCGCAACAACAAAAATATATTTGGGCTGGGCTAGGTTGATAGGTGAAGAATGGAACATGGAAGGGACTTCTACAAAATAGGTTTTTTACATAAATATTTCGTTAAATTTTAATATATTTTAAAAAGTTATATTTTAAGAAAATAATTTTTAAAATAACTATATTTTATTTATAAACAAAATATAAACAGTTTAAAAAATATTAAACACACTATAAACAAAACCAATATGAACATTTTACGAGTTATAAATTAAAATATAAACCTTTTAAAAATAAAAGGTAAAATTATGTCAAAAGTTATTTTGAGACTTAAAAACTATATATTTTTTTTTATATATTATCCTTTCATAAAATTATATTGGAAAAAATCAAATTTGTCTGTGTTCTAAAACATTTAGTTATTTTGTTTTTATATTTTGTATTCTCTCCTTTCCGTTTATATAGAAAAAAAAAAAAATTTGGTGTTTGATTTATGTAGAAAATTTTACCCAAAAAGGAAATTTTGATAAGTATGTTTAAATAAAAAGTTTTTTATACTCTTAGTGATATAGTCTAAAAAAAGGATTTGAACATTAATTTCCTTAAAACATATATTTAATGTTCACTCATTCCCAATGCAAGGTTTCATAAAACTTACTTTCCATAAGTAGTTCTCTAATTTTGAATTTCACTCAATAAGCTAGCTCCATTTTTCAAAAGTTCTAGAACTTGTAATTTAATTACAAAAGTATTGAGCAACTTCTTTTAAATTTCAAATTCAAGTCAACACCCAATTACAATCAAATATACTTGAATTATTAAATAGAGCATTTTTTGTGAACTTACTATTTCATCTTCGACTTTGTACCCAGCTTATCAGCAAAAAAGAATAAATGTTCATAGTGTAATTATAATTGCTCATGAAATTAAAACTGCGGTCTACTTTAATCATATATAAAACTAAAAAGCCAACCAACAATAAACTAAAGTATGGTGGAATAAGTTAGAATGAGGAAAATAATAAGACTACTAAGATGCCAAGAAAAGAAGGCGTAATGCACTGTTCATTAACTAATCAACTTTTTTTATTTCTAAATTTAAATTATGTTGAAATTTCAAAATTATCACAAATTTTCACTTTCCCTCCCTCTGAGTAATGAAAATAAAGAACCAAATAAACTTGTTTTTACAGGATCGCTTACTTCTACATTAGTTGATCTTCTCTATGTAGTTTACGCATAAGGACCATGAACTGGAGGAATAATTTGGTAGGTTTTTGTAGGCCAAATATAAGATTCCACTCTAAACTTTCATAAGAGTTTGATTTTTCACTTTAAATTGAACTATATCAATAAAATACCCTGAACTTTTTAATTTTTCACTCTGAATTTAAATTTTTTGGGCCAAAATTTTAAAATTTTAAGGACCTTTAATTACATTTAAATAAATATGAATGGTTAAAGAAAAGATACTTATAAAATATAAGGACTCAAGACTGCAGCATGCCCCCACGACATCCATCCCGTTGAGGAATTTCATCATACAGGTGGTGTTCATCGTTCTCCACCCTAACCCAAAAACTCAATCGCCATTTTTGCAGCAAACCCAACAAAACCCCAACGCTTAATTCATTCAAAACGAAATTCCAAGCATAAACCCAAAACAAAATTCCCAATCAGATCAAGCCTCTTGAATGAAATGTACTAAATGTCTTGACTTACTAACACTTATGGCGCAAAGTTTATTGTGTGTAATCAGCACTCATTCATTATTCAGTGAAGCAGAGAAAGATAACCAATCTAATAAATTAGTATTCTAGTGCTTTAATTCAATGCTTGGAGGAATAGAAAAAGAAGGACACTTCATTGGATCAAACTGCATCCATGATTCAAGTCAAATTGCAGAACTTGATCTAAATCAATCTGTGTTGTACAGCTCAATGCCAATCAGATTGATATTATGGAAAATTTGGGAAAAAACACATCAAAATGCACTATGATAAAAAGTAGAAAGTTACTTGGGGAAAGAAGAAAGAGTGAAAGAGAGCAAATTACTGAAGAGTTGATGGATGATAAGTCACCTCCGAAGCAGAGAATATTGCACTATACAATGTGAAAGATAAGATGTCTTCTCTCTCTCCCCAAAAAAGGTTGCACACATATTGCTATAGTACTAACTCCGAAGGAGATGCTGCAAGAAAGTCAGTGGAGAGCACCAATAGCAGAGCCGAGAACACAATAGTATCTAGGAGTTTATGAGTTGTTCTTCAATGAAGACCGGATCCGTTATTCATTTGCGAACCTGGGGAATTACTATACCGGTACGTCGAGGAGAATTTCATCTCGATGGGTCCGTGGGGGAAATAAGTGAAAGTGCCTCTCCAGAAAATGTACATTTCCAACTTTCGTTTTAAAAATGTAAAGTAGATAAGACAAGTTCATATGTTCTGGGCTATGGCACCAAATTTTTGCGAGTCAGTATTGCATTATGCAGTCTATTACGTTAAGTGTTTTGTGGGTAATATAATTCCATTGTTTTATTTTATTTTGGGTTATGATTGGAATTTTGTTTTGGATGAATTAAAGGTTTGAGAATTTGTTGGGTTTGCTGCAAAAATGGAGATCGAGTTTTTGGGTTAGGGTGGGGAATGATGAACACCACCTGTTTGATGAAATTCCTCAACGGGTTGGATGTGGTGGCGGCGTGGTGCAGCCTTGAGGAAGATGCACAAAGTTCATCTTAGTCCTTATATTTTATAAATATCTTTTCTTTAGCCATTCATATTTACTTTGTGTAATTTAAAGTCCCTAAAGGTTTAAATTATATTCAATTTTGGCCCAAAAATTTGAATTCATAGTGAAAATTTGAAACACTCTTAAAGTTTAGGGTATTTTATTGATAATTTCAATTTAGAGTGAAAAACCAAACTTTTTTGGGAGTGAGATCTTATATTTGGCCAACTTTTGTAGGAAAAGTTGAATTATAGGGTGTTTGTCAAAATTAGTCAAGTTCAGGGGCTAAATGGACATTCTGCCTTTCTTTAAAGACGAGCGTTGGATAGAGGACGCAAAAAGGACGAGGCGTTTTTGCTAGAACCTTCCACTCCACTGAAGGGTGCTTTCCAAAGTAGGTGTTAAAAGGGATTAAGTGAACAGAAAAATGGCCAAAGTTTGAAATGTGGACAAATTCATGGAGTTCGCATATACGGTATGCAAACTATTAATAATCAATTAATAGTTCGCATACCCGTTATGCTAATTCTAAGTTCGCATAATAGGTATGCGGACTTAAAGAAAAACACAACAGAATTTTAAAAAAGGAGACACGTGTCAACAATGCAGAGAGCGCAGGAAAATATGCAGAAAAATGGTTCTCATACCCAGTATGCGAACTTATTTCTCTATAAGTACAATGTACGAATTCAGAATAAGAAAACTAAAATTGAGAGAGAGATATTTTATTCTAATCATACAATTAACCTATAATTTTATTTTAATCATGCATATTCTTTGAATTTAAAAATAATCATTACAAATACCCTAAAAACTAAACAAATATTAAAAACTAGAAAACATACATTTTTCTTGCAAAAAATCCTAAAACATTTTTGCTGCCGACGCAAACCTCTGAAGTTTTACTATTTTAGTTGATTTCTGATTGTGATTTGGTGTGAATGAAAGAAAATGTGAAAAATGAAAGTGTTATACGGTTCTGCTGTAAGTTCGCATACACAGTATGCGAACATTCAAATTTTGAATACGTTCACATATCTGATATGCGAACTCTAACCGTGTGGCCACGTGACATTCTCCGATTCGTGCGCCTAAACACCTCTAATCAATACTCTCATTAACTTAATTACGTCTGCGTATACGAACTTGCATTAAAAAAATTGAAAAAAATTATGTTCGCATACCTAATTTGCGGTTTATCTTAGTTCGCAAACCGGTAATGCGAATACACTACTTAACATTGATGTTCAAATTTCCAATACCATAATTATAAATGAACCCTCCACTGAACAAGGAAGCGAAGAACAATACAGAACATCTTTCGATTTCTAGTTCCTCTTTCTCCGATCTCACTACTACTCCATAGTTACGTATTTCTTCTATTTCTTTTTAAATAATTTTTCAGTCTCATCTTCTATGCTTCTGATAGCAAATTATTCTCCTCAGGTTTAGTATTTCTTCAAATATCCTAGTCCTGTTTTGAAATTGGATTAAGGAATAAGAGGTTAGGCGAGCTGTATACGATTTATGATTTGGATTTTCTTTTTTCTATTCCATTTTTCTATAATAGATAACCAATTATTTTTATTATTATTTTTTCACTAGGGATTGCATTTTCATAATCTTGCATTCTAATATATACAGACAGAACTCATGCAAAATTCTTATATTCATATGTGAAATCTTAAAATTTTAATTTCACTAAAGTTGAAATTTACGTATTTAAAGAATTTGTTTATTTGAACACACCACGTGACAGAAAATTTGTTTGCTTCCTATTATATATCATAGTTGATGTTTTGTTTTGTAATTCAGTTCTGCATTTTGAATTTTTGTTGTTGTATTTTGATTTCATATATTTTTGCGGTAATTTTAGTTGACGATGGAGCAGACTTCAACAGCCGATAGAATCAGTAAAACTCCAGAACATTTGATGGAAAATATACTTGCACGCTTACCACTCCGGGAGGCAATAAGAACTAGTATATTGTCTAAGAAATGGAGGCGTAATGAACATATCTGGGTGTTCATTCAAGCTTCCTTTTGCATTTAGTGGATTTAAAAAGCTCATGTTCGCTAGATTTGTCTCTCTAAAAAATTTGATATCGAATCCCCATCTTTGCAAAAATTAAAATTATTTCGATGTGAACATGTTGATCACCTCGACTTGTTTGCACTGAAACTAAGGTCATTAATCGTCGTTACTTCCATGTTAATTTCTTTCAAAGACACTCCACTTCTTACAAATCTTTTTATCACATGGAAAGGCGTTAAACCAGGGCCCAAATATATGGTTGAGGCTTCGGGTTGTTTGCCTAGCCTAGATTTTCTATGTGCAAGTGATGACTTTTAACGGTAAGTTGATAAATCATTTAGTTTACGAAGTAGTGGTAGTGTTTTCTTAAATTAATTCTTCGTTCTTAAAATTTTTCGGCTGTGTTTGCGTAAGTTGGAGGTTGTTTTATCTTTTCTGAGGCTGATAAGAATTTCTTGTTTACTATGGGAACTTATGATTCATGTAATCTTATAATATATGAAGGAATACAGAAATCAGAATTCAGAAAGGAAAAGAATACCAAGAATAAATAGAATTTCATTACTAAACAATTCAGGTTTACAATTCCAATTCAGAATAGGATCAAATGTAATCAATATATAAACAACTTTACAAATCAATAAAGATTACATTACAATCTTCAATTCACTTCTTTAATTCTGTTCTTCTTCCTTAATTCTCATTATTCTTCTAACATGGTATCAGAGTCTCAATGTTTTTGGTCAAAAAGACCTAATTTAAGATTGCTCATCATCTACCTGAAAACAAAAATTCTCAGTAATGGCCGATGAAGTTAGCTCCTCCACAATGGAGACTCTAGAGCAATCAAATACCTTGAATCAGCTTCTGGAGTTTTTCCAAAAGTTGAATTCTCAGAAACCTGCAACAGAAACCATAATCAATCAATCAGTACAAATTCCAGAAAAATTAAATCACAGCAATTATACAAAATGGTCGAGATTGATATATCTGGCCATTAATGGCAGGGGGAGGCTCAGGTACATCATCGCCAACCCCTCGCCGGTTACTGATGCTGATTACACAAAGTGGGCACAGAAAGATTCCAGTGTTATCAGCTGGATCGTAGAAAATATCGATCCAGAATTAGTAAATCAAATCTTAGATTATCCAACCGCCAGAGATCTCTGGAAAGGCATCGAATCCCTATACAGTAGTGGAAGAGATGGGTTGCAAATCTTCGATCTTACTGTTAGGGCAAACAACTTAAGGCAGGGACCAGATTCAATCGAAACTTTCTATTGTAAACTTCTATCGATCTG
>CANUEY010046393.1:0-10523 GCA_948099555.1 Croton setiger
ACTATAATTCTATTAGCAATTTGTATATAATTCACAAATGAAAAAGCATGATCCTCTAGAGTGCCTAATATAAAGATGACTGAAACTAAGCATTAAAACTTAATTATCATATCAACCAAACTGTTGCTTTTCATACAACAGGTCAAGAAGCAACTAATAAGGGAAATGCTAGTGTAATACTCCACTCCTCCTATTTTGAAACAAACAAGATTGAGCCATGAATGCTTGTTTGAACACAAGATAAAATTAGCAGGGCAGGAAGAACACACAACATTGTTGGATGCAACAATTTAAGGTGTTCTAGGGTACTATTTCAAGATATATGTAGCATAATACTTCTTGTCTGATTGGCAGCCTCTATTTCCCAGTTAAGGTTGCGAAAATTGCCACTGAAAGCTAGAGAACAGGCTGTACTAATTTGCACTACTGTACAAACATAAATTCAATTGTAATTGCATATCCAGAAGCAACATGGCACCATATAAATCACAAACAACAATAGCACACACAAGTCACCAAAATAATACTCAAACAAATAAGTAAAAAAATTAAAAGCAAAATACTCACCTTCTTCCTGCAAAACTTGAACAATGGATTCAAGTACCTCGCGCACTGCTTAAACGTAGCAACCATTGACTTCCCTTTTGCAGTCCGCTTCTCTGCTTCAGACATCTCATTCAACTCCTGATGCCACTCATTCAACAACCTTTTGAAGAACACCAAAATCTTATCCTCATCACACAATTCATCAAAATTGGCCTTCATTCGCTTCAAATCCTTATCAGCATCTACCCCACTAGACCCACCATCGGCACTGAGCTCACCTTCTCTATCCCCTACCTCCCCATCCTCTCCGGCTCCTTCCTCCCTATCCTTTCTCTTCCTCTCACTCGGAATTCCAGTCTTCTGCCTCTTCCTAAGCTCCGCAATATCACGCAAAAAGTCATTGGTCTGCCCTTCAGTCATGTCGCTATCCACTTCAAACATTCCAGCTTTCAACACATACTTCAACCTATCGAGACGAGCAGCGTCATCTTCTCCGAAAAGAGTGATGGGTTGCTTTAGGAACCGAAGGCGGCGTATAACCTCTTGCTTAGGGAGTACGAGTTTATCGATATTTTGTTCATCTGTTAGGGATTTGGATGTGGTGGCAGTGGATGCAGATGTGGTGGCTGTGTTTGTGTCGCTAGATGCAGCGGAGGTGGATTTAGTGGATGTTGTATTAGTAGCACCGGCGGCTGTTTGGCGTTGGGCTTTGGCTTCAAGTTCGCGTTTTTCTTGTTCTCGGAGCTTTTGAATTTCTTTCTGTTGGATTTCAGATCGTTTGAATACTCGTTTGCCGCCAGCATCTTGAGCAAGGGATTGACGTTTCTTGAGGAGTTCTTGCTTGAGGATATCCATCTAGGGTTTCCTCTGGGACTTGACCCCAATTTCCGACGATGAACTTGGTTTTGCTTACCTTTCGGTCTGAGGATCGAAACAAACAGCGTTTCCCGCCTGACCTGCCCCTAATTTAATGAGTTCCGAATACTATTATTTCTTTTATTAATAAAATTTATAAGTTATAAAAGTTAAATAAAAGGGTAAATATATAACTTCTAAGCTAAAAAAGAGCATTAAAATTTTATTTAGACCCACCCACACACCCTTTAAATCTAATGAATTAGGTCTCAAACTTTAGAATATGAGTTTTAATTTGTACGGACATCCCTAATTTGTCGAAAAATTGGAAAAAACATTCGAATTGTTTTGTTTTTAATCTCTGAAATCATAAAATGTATTTTCACCGCCTTCGGGTGGTCAGTTGTGAAATTTAAGGCCGCTAATAGTTTCCCCGAGTGTATACGAAAACACTTGATATCTTTAGGTTTTCTAATTATCAGCCAATATGAAAGAAAGTCTTAAGTTGTAAGGCAGATCAAAACGATCCAAAATTTTTCCATGCAAATTTAGACCGCTAAATGGCCGTAAAAATAAGAATATTTAGGAAAAACATCATCATACATGTGATGATACAGTTTCTTAATTTTTTAAACATATCAAACAATTAGCTTTTTTTTTTTTTAATCTACAATACAATTATTTGAGGTATGTATATGTTTGTTTAGGATGTAAAAAAGTTAAATCACGGAGCATTTAGATTAGGGATTGTTATAATTTCCAGCTTAAAAAAAAAAAAAAAAAATCTTCAATTTGAGACTTAGAAATATATTGTGTTAGAAAACTTTTTAGCTGGTGTCCGGTTCTATGGCTCGAATCTGGATTAGCTGGTGTCCGCTACTTGGTGATTGAAACATCAATGGTTAAATTTGTTTTTTTTTTTTGTCAATAAATTAATTTTTTAATATTATAATATTCAGGAAAAACATAATGGAAAATAACCCAAAAATCCTTGTTACATCCCATGCCTAATTTGAATAATAATTTATTCAATATTATTAATTTTCTTTTACTATGTATTTTTTTGTATGATGTTATTTGGATCCTCCTTTGTTTATATTCCGTTTACTAAGGCTCAATTTATATATGAAATTAGTTGCTTGTCTTTTTCTTGTTAGATGTGAAATTTTATGTAGTTATGTTATGTTTACTTTAACATTTGAAGCACTTTAGTTCAACTATTTGTTAATGTTTCATTTAAGTAGGTTTTCTTGATAATTATTTTCTAAATTTATAAGTAATTTTTAGTTGTGAATATAATTATGAAAATAGGAATTGAATTTTAAAATGAATTGTTGACTTGTTGTAATCCAGCAAGAAATTCGAGATTAGCTTAGCTACGGAGATTGGGGAGATTATATATAGATTTAGCTACGAATTAGATTTGAAACTGCTATGGAATAGCTAAGGATTAGCGAGGAAATTGAACTTGTTAAAAGAGAGGAGCTATCTGCTACGGATATGATTCCGTCGTAAGTCTGCTACTGACATAGTTGGTCGCTAATAAAGTAGTGAGTCCACTTATACGACGGAGATACTGTCGTCGCTAACTCGCAATAGCTACAGACAAGCTACTTAGTTGTGACGAATTTCCGTAGCCGAGTACTTTTTTTTAGTGGTGGTTCAAGTAATTGTTTGTTGTTATAGGAGTTGAAAATTATTTTACTACATGTTGATTGTTAGCTATGCATGTAGTGTAGTGGTTTAAAATAATTTTTTTTTTTGGTAAAAATAAAATAATTAAAAAAGACAAAATACTAATACCATAAATAACTAAGTAGAAACATACCATATGTAATTAAAATACACAAAATTAAAAAGACAAATTATTTTTCTGAAAAATATTATATTTATTTTCTTAGTAAAAACATTATTTATTTTGTTTCAAAATGAAAACTTAATTTTTCATTCTTTCAAATAATAAAATAATAATTATTTTTTTTTGTCAAAAAAACAGTAAATTAAAACTTTAAATTCATTTTCCTGAAATATAATTGAAACCATTTACTAATAATAAAATCATTACAAAAGAATTCCTAAATCTCTTTACAGTTCTCTACAAAAGAATGTCAAAAATCCTGAAATCTGAAGTAGCCATTTTCCTTTCTCTGCAAGTTCTCTACAAAAGAATTCCTACATCTCTTTACAGTTCTGAAATTCGAATCAGTCAACCAAAATCTAACAATTCATTCCAAAAACCTCAAGTTGCCCAATTAAATTCCAAACGGCAAGATTCATTCTTAGATTACTTAACCTGAGCAACGATGACCGTAATGTCATCGTATTTGCCTCCAATATGCCACCTTTTATTTGCTTTAGCGGCTTTAGCTTCTCTGGCAAAAGGGGATAAATACTCATCATCCAAAGCATTAAACAAAGCTAATTCAGCAATAGTCCAAGCCAATGCTTCCAAAGCTTCATCACTTAGTAATACTATCCCATCCTCAGTCTGCTCATCAAAAACCTCAGTTATTTCATATGGATACATATTATCAAGCAACCCATCTGTACCCAGAACAATAATATCTCCAGATTCTACAAGAATCTTGTCCTCATGAGCTGAACTAGGCAAATCAGTACTACCAGCCCCCAATTGATAAGGACAATTAAACCCATTTTGCTGAATTGGGGATTTGTAAATATACTTCTTATTTCTGAATAGCATAAACCCACTGTCTCCCAGATTCACATAATGTAAACAATTATCAGCGTTGAGAGTGATAATACAGGCAGTAGAAGAACCTCTAACTTGGGTTTTTAAATACGCTTTTTCTAGAACTTTCCTAGGGTTTACACTTCCTTTTTTTTCATCATCAAGGGCAATAATGGAATTAGTCATGAGTTCACGAGCATACTCTCCGGCGTCGATACCATGTCTTGCCCAACCGCCAACACCGTCGGCGACACCGATGGTCGACTTTTGTTTACAAACGAAGTAAGAATCTTCACCTTGTGGCCTTGCTGGATCATTATCTTTCGGAATGTAGAAAGCTCCGACTTTCATCTCCATCTCCAGTCTTCGATTACGGGACTTTTTGTGAAAATAAGAATCACCTTCTTCCTTAACTTTCTTCTCGTGGGAGGCGATGGTAAGTGACAGCCACCCTTGCTCCACCCTCTGACGCTTTACGATCATGGCGGAAGGAATTCGAAAGGAAATTTTGATGAAAACCACAATATAAACTTGTCAGTCACGTTTTGATTAATCTGATCCTAATATATAAAGTAAAAAGTGCTAAATAAAAATTGGTTTATAAAGTGAGCAGTATACTTACAAGGGTAGATAAGTCATTACGCAGAAAAACAGCTATGGGAATTAAACGGCTCGTTGATCGTCCGGCAATTTCAATATCATCATCTCCCAATCCATTTTAGTATAGGATAATAAATCAGTTTAAAGCTTTCTCATTGAAGAAGTTAATAATAATAACTTTTTTTTTTTATTTTTGAAATACGTATAGACAATTTAAGGAATATTTATTTTGAAAAAAATCTAACAAATAATTAAAAAAAGAAATAAAAAATAAAAATATACGTGGTGTATCCTTACTCAAAAAGGAAATAAGAAAAACCCCGTTTCCTCCTCGTTTCATGATAAACTCTAATATATTCATCTCATTTGTGTTTTATTTCTATTTCGTTCGTTGTAGTCATTAGCCATCATGAGCAGAGGCTCAATGATGGTTGGCTGGCCAACAGTATCGCTAACGGCGACTGTTTTCACAAAGAGACTCGTTCTAAAACACCGGAGATGGAAGTTGGTGCTTTCTATATACCCATAAAGATAATCCCCACAAGGTGAAGATTCTTACTTCATCTGCAAACAAAAGTCAACCATCGCTCTCGCCGACGGTGTTGGCGGCTGGGCAAAATAAGGCATCGACGCCGGTAAGTATGCTCGCGAACTCATGACAAATTCCATTATTGCCTTTGATCAAGAAAAGAAGAAACGTAAACCCTATGAGAGTACTAGACGAGGCCTTTTTAAAAAACCCAAAAAAACCGATATTATAGGTTTTTCTACTGCCTGTATTATCACTCTCGACGCTAATAATTGCTTACATTATGTGAATCTGGGAGACAGTGGGTTTATGCTATTCAGAGATAAGAAGTATATTTACAGATCTCTATCTCAGCAAAGTCGGTTTAATCACCCTTATCAATTGGGAGCTGGTAGTGCTGATTTGCCTAGTTCAGCTCATGAAGACATGGGTATATTTTATGAGGCAAAAATCAGAAGTTGCTGGTATTTTCAAGAAGTGTAAATACCTCGTGGAGAAACAAAGTGGCTGCTATATAAAAGTGTTGAATAGTGACAGAAGAGGTGAATATACTTCAAGGGAGTTCTTAAAGTTTTGTGAAGATGGAGGAGTTGAAAGACAACTTATATTTGGATATACACCACAACAAAATGGAGTTTCTGAAAGTAAGAATCAAAGAATAACGGTGATAGCAAAATCAATGTTGCATGCCAAGAAGCTTTTGAAAAGTTATTGGGCACAAGCAGTAAATACAGCAGTGTACTTAATCAACCAATGTCCGACCAAAGCCGTCTCAAATAAAACACCAATTGAATATTGGGGTGGTAGAAAACCATCCGTAAATCACCTACAAATTCTTGGCAGTATTTATTTTGCACAAATTCCAAAGGAGAAGCAATATAAGCCGGATGAAGCTAGTGAGAAATGCATATTTGTGACAAGTATGTTATCCAGATTCATGAATGGTCCTGTGCTAAAAATCCTGTTCACCATAGTCATTTCATACGATAAATTATTAAGGAAAAAGAAGTACAGTTAAAATTTTGCAGATCAGATGAACAAATAGTAGATATATTTACAAAGACAGTTCCACTATACAAATTTTATCAAGCAAAAGAGGCACTTGGAGTTAAAGAACATCAAATCAATGTTGTTAATTAATGTGATGAGTCGTAGGAGGTTTTAGAATTAATGAAGTGAGAGTTTAAATTAATAAGTGTGAGAGTTAAATACATTTGTGTGTGTGATTATTAGGTGATAATATTTTCAGCCCCAGCGGAAGTTCATTTTAGGATATTCTTGTCCTAATACTTCATCAAAATACTTATCATAAATGAAGTTATTGTATAGCTTTCTTCAAACAGTGACGACAGGGTAGACTCTATTCTCTGTGAAAAGGTTGACCAGTGAACGGATTGTAAAAGCAGTAATATAAGTAGTTGGACTGCGTGATGAACAAATACTAATCCATTGCAAGATTGCTAGCATCAAAGTCAGTGGTTATAGCATATTTAATTATATATTTTAAATTAAAAACAATTAGTTTAAAGTGTTGAATTTACCCTTATCATATTTAAAATATAGAGTCAAATTCTATAAACCACAACTCATCAAAATAAGGGTAATTGCACAAAATAGCATATTATTTCATTGAAAAAAATCAAATAGCACAAATTTATAAAAATTAAAAAAATAGCATATTTTATTGTTTATAGTCTAAATTGCCCTTTATTTTAATATATCATATTTTATTCTTCCTTTCCTTTTCACTTTTTCTTTCCCGTTATTTTCTTCTCATTCTCCTTCTCTTTCGTCGTCGTTCGTTGTCTTCTTCTTCTTCTTCTCGTTATCTTCTTCTCATCCTCCTTCTCTTTCATCATCATCTTCTTCTTCTTCTTCTTCGTCTTTTTCTTCTTCTTCTTCTGCTGTTAATATTTGTAACAGTAAGAGAGAGAGAGAGACAGAGAAAAATCAGATTGAATACAAAAGCAAAAGACGAAAGAAGAGAAAGAGAAAAGGAAAGTGACAGAGGCACAGCAGAGTAATCCAAGAGAAAGAAGAAGAAAAGAGAAACAATGGAAATCAGAGGTCATAATAGAAGATTTAAAATTCTAGGGTTTTGGATTTTTCACATTCTTCTGTGTGAATTTTTTTTAGAGTTAATTGCTTGTTTCTATAAGGATAATTTCATCATTCTTATTGTTGTCGTTAATGACTTGTAAATGATGTTGTTGGTTTTTGCGTTGTTGTTCTAAGTAATAATTCAAAACTGTTTGTTATCAAAATTTGTTGCAAAATTTTGTTTGTTGGTATATATAACAGTATATATAGACTATAGACTATATATACTGATATATATACCACAAAAATAACACATAACCTAGTATATATTAATCATATATACTATTATATATACTCCAGAAAAATCATAACATATGACCTGATGTTGTTGGATTTTGCGTTGTTATTCTAAGCAATGATTCAAAACTGCTTGCAATCAAAATCTGTTACAAAATTCTGTTTGTTGGTATATATACTGATATATATACCACAAAAATCACATTTAACCTAGTATAAATGAATTATATATACTATTATATATACTCCACACTAATCATAGTATGGCCCTCACAAATAGGCATACATTATTCATACATAGTTTTTGTAACAGTATATATGATCTATCTATACTGTCATATATACTCTTCATTTGTTGGTATATATGACAGTATATATGAATAAATAACATATTACTCAGCATATATGAAACCACATATACTATTATATATACTCTATAAATCATAGCAATGGATTTTACAAATTATAATACATACTCGAGTATATATAGTCTATATATACTAGTATATATACTCGAGTATATATAGTCTATATATACTTGTATATATACCTCGAGTATATATAATCTATATATACTTGTATATATACCCAAAGTATATATACCAGAGGCAGTTTTGGGTTTTTTATAAAAAATATGCTATTTTTTTTAATATTTAGAAATATGTGCTATTCTCTTAATTTCACTATAAAATTTGAGCTATTTCTTTAAAGCTCCCAAAAATATATATATATATTTTCTCGTAATGTGATTTGGTCGATTTTATTTTTTTTTTTAGAAAAATATACAAAACTAATATGATTGATTATCACCATTCGTTGGATGTTACAAAAATAAGAACATTCGCAAAAATAAGAACATTCGCTGTGTTGTCCATAATGTAATATCGATTAATTACAATTACAACTTTAAAAAAATACATGTACCTAATAAATTGACCATATTAAAAATAACATCTAAAAATATAAAATCACAAGAGCACATGTTTTAATGTTTGTTCTTTTGTTCAAATTGTATTGCAGCATATTGGAGCTCCTTTTTGGGGTGTTAAGCTGTTTACGGAATTCTCAAAATTCCATTGTTTGGCGTGATGTTTTTAAATCACCATAGCAAATTGTTTATGAGGTCAGGAAGCTCTATCGTTGTTACGTGATAGAGGACTTGATTGTGTCGCTGAAATCGAGTCTGACTGTTTGCAGGTAGTATAGAAGATGAAGTCCAAGAAGCTTAATAATTCTTATTTTGGTTCTTTAATTTCTAAGTGTAGGAAGTTATTTGCTTCATTTATTCATACATTTTTTGTGTTTTTTTGTTAAGCGATCAGCGAATCAGTCTATTCATGTGATTGCAAGAGCGGTTGCTTCTAAGTCTAGTTATATGGAGTGGTTTAATAACCCTCATAATTTTCTTTTCAATGTACTCAATAATGACATTAATAATACAACGGAGTTAGGTAATCTTAATAGTGGTGGTTTCAGACGCTTAGCTTAGCGATAGAAAATCAATTTTTTTAAGTAGTTAATTGCAATTTAATAATGTCCATAATGTAATATCGATCAATTAACACCACTAAAAAATACACATACCTTTCAAAATATAAATTAGAACTGCATTTACATTACTCTTAGGGATATATATATAAATAGACAATTTTTTATTTTAACTTCAAAAACATACTAAAGACAAAAAATAAAATAGAACAAAGTAACTTACTAGATTTTAAATAAGAAAAAAAAATTTATATAATTTTAATAAAATAGTTATACAACAACTGTAGTTAAACAATATTATAATAGTGTTACAAAAATAGTAAAATAATAGTTTAATATATTTTTTAATATTTATACAACAATAGTCCAATATTAACTTTTTTTTTTATATTATTTTTATAATGAATTATTTTTTAAATTAAAATAAAAAATGAGTACGTTAATTATATTTTAATTCATGTGTAAATGCCGTTTGTTTAAAGAAATCGAATTGAATGCCTAAAAGAATTTGTGCCTGGGAAATTGAAAAACAAAATGGAAGAGTTGCCTGACGGATTAAGTGGCAACAAAAGGTAAGGAGGTGAGGCAGTGCTACTGTGTCCAATCATGGGACCGGGACCAGCTTCTTGTCTGTCGATGGGTGGCATAATAGCACAGGGAGACGGTGGTGATGGATGGAGCGGTGAGCAACAAGCAGAGGAAGAAACGGAGGAGTGAAAGTGGAGTTAGATTTAGGTTTCTAGCCTTTGTGACTTAGGACTAAACACTAGCAATTTTCTGAAAACTTGTTCATAACTGAAATATATATATAAAAAAATGCGCCGGGCTTAGTGAATGCGAGAATGACCTAATTATAAACACTCTCTGCCTGAACTCATAAGTTTTTAAGTCCGATCTTTCTTTTTGTAACCATCTTTCTTTTTGCAATTAAAAAAATAATTAATATCATCTTTCCCATAAGAATAAGAATGGTTAATCCAAACATAAATTTGTAATTCAATAACCCAAATGATACTATAGTTTATGAGTAGGCTCACCACAATTCACCAGGCCTACCATTTCAATATGCAAATTAATATGATATCTGACTAAATTGTGAATCACAGAATTCCAACTTCCCTCAAGGCCAAATAATTAGCATTAATCCTTTCGACATCTTGCAGAAAAACTTTCAGTTTTACCTCAGAAGTTGCTGATTGTTTTCTCCTCCTATAAGTTTGGCCAAGGCCCTTTATTTTCCTCAATTTTTGGAGTGAATGTTTCTTCAAACTTACAAGCTCAATGGCTGACTCAATGAAAAAGAAGCAAACTATTAAATGAAGACCATTCAAGATTAGAGTGAAGGTTAGATGAATACATCAACAAAGTTCCCTACTTCAAATCTATGTTCTTCTCTCAAGCATCAAAAGAACAGAGAATTAGAAAAGATGCAACATTTCTACATTGAGAATGTAAGAAAATAAATACTGTAAACTT